>WBMZ01008083.1:14484-122231 GCA_013400975.1 Atrichornis clamosus | reverse complement strand
GCCGTGCAAACCCAATACAACCTGTTAAAATGTAAGTAATAACTTATTTCCTAGAGATTGTCAGGAAAATGGGTCAGCTGTCTGTGGGCATGATGAATTGTCCTCTTTGGGTGTAGATAGGATGTATAGAGACGGAAAGATCTTTAATGATTACATTAATTAATAATTAAAATGGATGGATTTTTGATAGGACATTGAAACCCTAAATTACACTAATTTGATACTTGAAAGATCAAATGTAGAGAAAAGGAGAGTTCCATATTTTGTTAGGGAAGATATTATTTGTGAATTTCTTAGAGAAAATTCATAAATGAGTATACAACATACTTCAGTTATGGATCTGTGGATACTTCTTTGAACTGTGACAGTCCTGAGATCATCCAGAACTAGCAAGGAGGCCAGGCTAGACAGGGTGAATACTATTAGTCAAGTTACCTAAGGCTAGGGCAAGTGGGCAATTCAAAGAAGCTGATGGTGGAAGATGAGCTGTCTGGGTGATGGTCTGATGCATGGATTTTATTAGAGGGTACTGTGTCCCTTGATTGCTTGTGTGGCCAGAAGATTTCCAGATGCTAAAGAAGTATCATGGTGACTGGCATCTGGGATGTGAATGAGCATGCTAAGATTTGTGAGGTCAGTTGCATTGGAAAGATCAAGGACTAGCAACTGGAGGCAAACTTATTGTGTAAAAAGGACAATTTATATTCTAAACTTTAGAAGAAATTTTAGTGTAGGACTCTGGATCTCACTGAATGAATAAAAACCCCAAAGCAAATCACAGGAGTAAGCAGACATCCTACCAGGAACAGGAAAAAGTCCTGCTCAGCAATGCGTTTATGTTTAGAAGATCAAGAAGTATGGGGATGACGTGAAACATGCCAAAAGTCAGTCTGAGCCAGATTTCATGAAGGAAGTTAAACAAATAGCAAAAGGTTATTCAGCTGTATAAATAAAAAGAACACAGGAAAGCATAAGTGAGTGTACTACACAATAATGACAGAGCAGAGATTAAAGATAATCTTGACATGTCCCCAAAAGTAAAGGAACACAAAATACAATCTGATGCCCTTGGAGTCTAATAAGAGGAATTTTGTCTGTAGGCTGGTGTTCATTATCTGTCATTGGTAGAAGAGTTGAAAACCTGATGGTTTTGTCAACATCAAGTCTTACATGGACTCCAATGAGATGTTTATCTCTAATTCGTTATCAACACAGGTGTAGAGCTGAGTAATATTGACATGAAAAGCCATAATTAGCTCTACAGATAAATGGCTCAAATGCAATTGTGTGAAAAGAAGAGAAACAGTAGGATTGAGGATTATTGACTATATGTGTATTGTAGCTCTGGCAAAATAATGCAAACTACAGCTATTTTAGCAGTAAATGAATAAATAACCACTAACAATGCACATAATATGCACATTCTGAACTTGGATCTCTCTTTTCACCTCTGGTTGCCCTTATCTGCCAGTGGTTTTGTTGCATGACAGATAGAGATGCGAGGCTAGACAAAGTGTTCTTACTTACTGAGTTTGCAAAATTTTCAGAGGGTGACAGCATTGACTTTTCCAATATTCAGAGTCCAACAGGACTAAAGTATTATCTGTTTCACTTAGGTAGTGCCTGCTAATTTCCTCCTGCAGTTTTTCAGCTGCATATATATTGAACAGACACAACCAAGTTTTCCTTCTTGTAGCACACCTTGTAGAGCAGAAGTTTTCAGTGCTGAATCAAGTCCCTTTCATTTTGATAGTCGGAACAGAGCATTGATAAAACTGACATGGTGGTTGCTGTTACCTGAACATAGGGAAATAGCCATATTGTTATAGGGAAGAAAGATAAAGAATACTTTGAAAATAGTTTTTGTACCTCTCTGTGAAGATGACTTACTGTATTCAATGCATAATCTCCTACACATTGAATCAATATCCAGGTCTGAATGTACTGGTCTGTTGTCTCACACACAAGAGTCTGTGTCTCAAAACCTGATCTGAAAAATGCTGAAGTGAATTAGAAAATTACTTCCATTTACACCAGCTGATTTTTTGGTCTTACAAGAGATTCGAACTGGTGAGGCAGATGAAGTGTGGGGGAGAGAAATAACAATTTCCAATTCTCAGATGGAGTTAGCGGGATAAAAGAGGTTAAATATTTGCCTGAGGCTGCACTATTAGGTTTGTTCCACTGAGAAGAGTTCATATCCAGTCCAGGATCCTAAGCCCACAAGCACATTCCTTAACTCAAGTAACATGCTGTTTTTAATTCAAAATAGCTGACTCCTCAGAAGTATAGGCAAATCACAAATGAAACACTAACACAAGGACTGAAATGACACTTTAATGCCTGTAGGCTTCTGTTAGCATCCAAGAGCTCCAAGAGGGGATTATAGCAAGCACAAAGAAAGACTCTTGTAATTCTTTGGAAAACAGTTCCTAGAATACTTCAGCTTAATATTGTGCAAAGGTAGCTGTCATTTGAGGAAGTCTATACTGGCACTGGTAAAGTGAATAACTGATAAATAGTCAGTAAAGATCTATGCACCTGAGAATCTGAGAATTGAACTCAAAGACTTAATGCAATATTTTCTTCACAATAAATGTCTCTTTCTTTCCAGGAATGGAAAATTCTAGTCTTGGATAGAAAAGGACTTACATAATAAGATGTCTAGCTTAGTGTTCACAGTAAAGTTTGCACACGTAACATTAACTAATTAATTAAATTACCTATCAAGATTTTACATCTTAATTGCATTATACATAAAATGTTGAGTCCTAAGAGATACTGATGTCCTAACCAGAATAGAAAATAATATTAGAATGCCAGGTCGTTCCAAATATGTCCTTTTTGAGGGGGGTGTCGAGTATTTTTAAGGCAGTTTATATTATTGTGAATTTATTTAGGGTGTTTTTTATTTTGTCAGACACTTTGTTGCTGTGAATCTTCAAAGTTTCTAACAATAAAGACAAAATCAAAAGTTTTGGTAAAATTATGATTGTTCAGTGATAGTCATTTTGGTGTAGAGTATTTGTCCTAAGATGTGAACTAATACTGCTTTCAGCTATGAATAATTTTGTTGGGAAAAATAGCTATTGTTAACTTGAATTAAAAACTTGTTGATTTAAGACAGTGAAACATACATTTACTTGATTAGCCCTATGTCAGTGCTTTTGAAGATAAATTTTCTTCCAGTGGTGTACAAATTAATTTATAATACATTTTTTCCAGAACCAAATAATTCTAGAAACCTTATGCTTAATTTTTCTTTTTAAATTAATGAGGGCCACTTTCTACTGCTTGTTCATGCATCTTGCTCCTACTTGGCCTAATGATCTCTTTCTTTTTTTCACTCCTGACTTTCCGAAGGTGAACAGGGCTTACACAGCACTAAGGTCTTTTCTGCTTTTCACACCACCCCACCAGTGAGGAGGCTGAGGGTTCCCAAGGAGTTGAGTGGGGTCACAGCTGACCCCAGCCGACCAGAAGGGCCATATGGTGCCATCCTTAGTCTGTAACGCTGGGGAAGAAGAAAGGGGGGAACATTTGGGGTGATAATGTTTGTCTTCCCAAGTAACAATTAGGCATGATGGAGCTCTGCTTTCCTAGAGATGACTGAATGGGAATACCTGCCCATGGGAAGTGGCAAATTAATTCTTTGTTTTGCTTTGCTTTGCCTGCTAAACTCTCTTTATCTCAATCCACAAACTTTCTCCCTTTTACTCCGCCAATTCACCCCCCCATCCCGCTGCAGGGTGAGTGAGCTAGTGGCTGCATGGTGCCTAGTTACTGGCTGAGGTTAAACCATTACAATCCTCTTGGTGCCCAACATGGGGCTTGATGATTTTGAGATAACAAGAGATTTGGTTGGAATAAACGAGATCACATTTATAGCTGTTATTGCTGTTTAGCTATGAATTGACAGGCTTTTATGCTTGCCATGGGACTTGCTTGCTTATATATTAGTGTCTAGTGCTTCTTATTGGCTGCTTTTTTTGCTTTCACAAAATGTATTTCACTTTGAAAAAAGTAAAGACTTAATAACTTATCTGAAACCACAAAAAGAAAACCCCAAGCCAAACTACAAATCCACAATAAAATGTTCTTCTCCTTGTTATAGTCCTCCTTGGTTCTTTGGTATGTTTACTCTCTTGTATTATTTTTATTTGAAAGTTGAGACCATTGCAGAGAGAAATATTTGTAAGTCAAAAATCAGGTGAGGTTGATTAAAAAGTTTTGCTGCTACTTCATTTGTAGAGGAAAGGGCTGCTGAAACCTGCAGCAGTGTATGGTAATGTCTGCATTTCATCTTGTGCTTTTAGTCCAGAACCAGTGACAAAGGCAGGTTTGTGTCGGCTCCTTTTCACAGAAAACCCCATTAGAGTCTGTGTTTTCAGACAGTGAGTCATCCCTGGCCATGTGAAACCACAACTTTCTTTCTTTCTGTTAAACATAGACCGGTCTGCATTGTGACAGATGAACCACACCTATCTCATAGCTTATATAACTTTCTGTCCTTACTTCAGCAAATACCACACCTGTGCTTCTGTGTTGTGCTTTCTAGTCCAACATACACGGAGTGTAATGGAACTGTTATAGGGACTTAAAGTGTGAAAAGTTTTTAGGGGGTGGTAATGTCAAATTTTCCATTCCTTAGCAGTGAATGGGAAGAGGTTGAGCACAAATAATGGTGTATAATATAAGACACCTGTTAACAGCTGCTGCTCTGCCTCGAGTCTGCAGCTTGGCAATGCTGACGAATTTCCATTTTGTGTTTCTTGGTGCCCATCAACTTGCTGCAACTAGTTGTACTTCAGGCACTGTATGTGTTTACACTGAGAAAGAAATATTTCACCACCTGCATGTTAGAAATATAGAGACACATTCATCTTTGTTTTGGGATGTGATTGCCTTTTCTGTTAAGAAATCAAGCACCTATTGCTATGTTCCAAGGAGAAGAATTAGAGGTACCTTTCTAAAGTATGACTGACTTGCATGCTTTCATTATTTGCTGTCACTGTAGAGACAAGCAGTGCTTCAATCAAGTATTACACCTGCCAGACTATAATACCCTGTATAGCTTAAATTTTCTCCCCTAAGTTATTGTCTGTAGGTAGATTCACAGAGTGAGGGCATATGTTCAGTGGTGGGTGTTCAGTGTTCTACATTCTACCCCAGCCACAGTATGGTGGCATCCCTTACCCCCTTCTGCCCACCGCCTGCGTATTCTTGCTTAGTTTTAGCTCCTCTCCACCACTAGCTTGAATTTTACTTGTTACTAAGGGCACTGCTCAAACCTTTCTGTAGTGTAGTTTAGGGAATTTTTTTGTATTTGTTTTATTTTTTTTTCTATTTCTATTCTTCGGCATTTAAATTTACTTCCTTTTCTAGGACTCTCTTTTTACTCACTTATTTCTACAGCTATGCCATCTGGCTTAATGTCATTTTTCACCTGAGACATCAAGCTTGGTAGAAGAAAAATGCTTGGAGAAACGTCAAAGCTTCATCTTTGGCAAGGCTCTGTACTAGAAATTTGTATTCAAGTTGTTAGATTTTATCTTTGGCTCCATAGCCTTCAAACAAGAACTCATTGAACTTGTGATTAGGAGTCCTGAGTTGGGTTTTCATGGCCAGGTTTTGGTAGTGGGGGCCTTCAAGGGTAGCTTCTAGGGGCTAGAAGTTTCCCCCACATTCAACAGAGCCAATGCCAGACAGCTCCAAGATGGACCTGCTGCTGGCAAAGGCTGAGCCCATCAGTGATGACAGTAGTGCCTCAGGGATAACATTGTGAAAAAGGGAAAAAAACCTGCTAAATTGCAGCCAAAAGAAAACTGAGAATAAGTGAGAGCAACAACTCTGCAGACACCAAGACCATTGAAGAAGGACTGGGAGGAGTTGCTCCAGGCCCTGGAGCAGACATTCACCTGAAGCCTGTGGTGAGGCAAGCTGGATGATCCACCACTGCAATGTACAGCTCCAGGTGTTTCTTTAAAGAATTTTTCCATTTCCAAGCTCAGTCGAAGGAAGTCTTGGACCATACCTTTGCTTGTTGTTATTAATTGCAACCCAGAATTGTAGGGCAACCCTTCAGTAATTTTACTTTTCAAAAGTCCTCATTTCAGGGATGTCACAGTCTTGAAGCAGTAATGCCAGAAGCCAAGAAGAGTGATTGAGGAAATAGATGCTTACTTGAAGACAGAGGGAAGGTTGTTTATTGGAACAGTTTCTGAGAAGTGGCCTCCATAGCCTTACATAAGCCACAACATCAAAGGGTGTGGAGTACTGCAAGAGGCTCTTGAAGCAGCATCAGGTCACAGAACTGACTGCTCATTGTAATCCAGCACATATTCATTTGCAGAAGTCTCTTACAGACTCTGAAATTTGCCCACAAGGAGCTCATCTTCCCTAAGATGTGATTGACATCTGTCCCTGAAAAATTTCCATTATGTATGTTCCATAAATCCTTTGTTAAACCATTCTGATTTCATAGTAACATGATACAGTTCATGATGTCATCATTAATATAATGTGCTGATTATATTTGGCAATTTAAAGTCTGACAGCTGTATTCGAGAAGCCATATTTAAGGTAGAAACACTTTCATTCTTTAAGTCAGTAAGTCAGCAATTTTCCCTAGGTTGATTTAGTCTCTTCAAAAGAGTATTTTCTGCAGAGACACAATCTCCTTTTTTCTGATCTCCCAGTACCAGCTGTGCTATATTCTAAATATTCTTTGTATCCTTGACTTCCCTGAGCTTTTTGATGAGTCCACACATCAAGCCCTGGAAAAGATCATAGTTCTACAGCCAATTACTTGGTGAAACTTGTGACAATCTCTGAATTGTGATGCACAATTCACCTTGTCTTTATACACATTTCAGTTAATTCTTCTCTAGGCCATCATATGACCATTTTTATTTATTTCATTATTTTCTTAGGCAATGCTAATGTCCACAGTGCAAATGAAAACACAGAAAAGAATACCTTTTTAATCTTGTCAAAAAAATTTTTAAATGCAGTAACATCCTGCAGAAAAAGCTAAGCCAATAAATATGTATCGAAGCACTATGAGAAACAAAATGGTGTACACACAAAAAAAATAAAATTGCACCACTAACATTCAAGTTACACAAAAGATACTTAATGTTGTAGCAAAGTATTTGACATATGTCATGAGATACTTATCAAAAGATTGCTTGACAATGAAGAAACCAAAAGAAAGACAATTAAACTTACATGCGCGTTCAAAAGGTTATAAAATTAGGTCTTCTGAATGTTCAGCTGTGAAAACATATTTTATTATTGTGTTTATCTATAAGAATAAGAAATTAGTCATGAGAAACACAAAAGCTATATGGATACTCATGATCTGTTTGAACAAAATCATGCCTTGAACGTGAAGATTTCGGGTATAGATTATATTCCTGATTCTGGAATATGTATTCATGTTATCCTACCATTTGTTTTCCCATTGAATTCCCTGGGTTTCAACGCAATGACTTACAAAAAAAAAGAGTATCCATCAAATCAGATTTTGGGCTGGAATTTCTTTTAGCCTCTACCTGTTAGACTGTAAAACAGGAACAACTTTCTTCCTTATTTTTGTCAAGACAGAATACAATTTTTTCTAGTGATAAATTCTTGCAGATATATTGGGAACAGACTACATTATGTAAAGTTTCATATCTAGCTTTTACGTGAAGTTTTGGCCGTTTTGGTTGGGGTTTTTTTTTTGTTTTTCCTCAGACTGATTATCGTATCTCTGAAGAATATCTAGATCTTCTGCTATTGTCACATGCAGACAGTCAGTGAAGCAAACGTCTTTGTCTCACTTTACCAAAAGACATTTTAATCAGCTTATGTAGGAACATTGTTTTTATATACCTTGACAATGGCATAAAAACCAACACAACTGGAACAAAACCAGGACTTATGAACTACATAAGATGAACTATATATAGGGAAAAAAAGTAAAGAGACTGTGAGAAAGAGAGGAGGTGGAGGATGATCCTGGAAGTCTTTGCACAGAAAGAGGCCCCTGTATCCAACCTAGCTGACAAAAAAAAAAAAAAAAAAAAAAGTGAAGCACTAGAGGTGAGTCATCCAGCCTTCTCTGCAATCTTGGATTCTGCACATATGTAGGCATGAGTGTGCGTCTGTGACACATGCAGGATGATCTACCTCACACCACGGGTCCAGCTATGACAGCAGTCACTGAACACTCTCCAAGACTGAACATCAGGGAAGAAATGTTATTATATCTGTTCTATATGTCAGGCTCATAGTGACATCCTGAAATGTGTGAAACTTAATGTGAAAGCCATAAATGGCAAGTCCATCAAAGCCAGAATGAGTTATAAATTTTTCAGTCAAAAAGAAGTGTTTCATTTTTTAATTCTTACGAAGTCTGGGAAAAGAGTCTGCTGGTTTGAGGGAGGGATTCAATGAGACAAATGTAGTTATTAAAAATAGTATGCTTTTCTTTTAGATCACATTTCATAAACAGGCATACTTTATTAGTAATCTTGTATTAGAAAAATAGATTGAGCTCTCAATAACGGTCTTAAGACAGATTATATTTTTTACTATATTTCAGCTAAAATATTAAGATTTATGCCTTTTTATAAGTTTTGTAGCTCCTAGTTAAAAATACATATGCCGCTCCCTCTTGCCATAAGTGAGAAAAAGCAACAGTCTAAAAAGCACATTATGACTACATATCCTCAAATAACTGACATTTAACACTACCAAAAGAAAAAGGAGGGCCAATTTCAGCTCACAGGACCATAAACTAGATTAAGAAACTCTGTCAGAGCCTGCTTTGCACAGGAGAGCCAAGGGGAGGAGGTACAGAGACAAAACTCACCTGTGCAGAGTGCTGCACTTCAATCACCCTGTAGATAAGATCAAATACAGTCTGAGCTGAGTTCCTGGTACAGCCTCCTCCCCCGGGGGAGAGAGATCCAGTTCTTACACTTGCACTTGCAAGTGAATGAACTTGAGGAATGACTAGGTTGTTACAGTCTTTAGATAGTGGGAGTCTAACACAGGTAGACGGCTTGTACTTTGGTTTGGCAAGTTTGTGTGCTGAGTGATCATGAGTAAAGAGCCAGTCTGAAACTTTTAGGGATGTTGTTCTGACCATTCAAGGAGGAGTTTTCCTTAGAGGCATGAAAGCTTTGTTTTTATTCCATTTATTTATGCTGCTCATACCTTCTCATCCCCCTCTCTGGAAAAGTACATACAAACTATGTAGCATAAACTCAAATATATCTGCCTGAAAACAGCTATTCACAACAAATTGATGGCCATTAGAGTAATTTGGTCCAATAAACACTTTCAAGGTTCAATAACTTTACATCTGCTGTACTCACTGACCTGAAATATTAAAGAACTAATCTTTATTATAATGCTACCCATAAAATGAAACCTTAACTTTTGAGTTGTTTGGTGAAATTATTAAACAGTAATAAAATGATACCTATGCTGAGGCTGACCTTTTATTCCTGATGCTGTGTACAGATCATTTTAGCTTCATCTTATGCTGCTTGATTAAGAGAAGTGGTGTACTGCTACACTGATGGACATCATTTATTTCACCTGTAGGAAGCAAAGATATTCAAATTATGTTATCTGGAATAAGCCCATCACCAATTCCACCCTGAAAAAAAAAGGCAAAAAAAAGCGCAAAGCATAATTTAGTAATTAATGAGGACTTTAGTCTTAAAACCTTCATGTTTTTTTTTTTTTTCTAACTTTTCCCAGGGAATTTGCTTATCTAAAGAAAGTGTCTGGCCACCCTGGAAACATCTGGTTTTCATTCTTTGTTCCGTGTATACCTAGAGTAACTAATTAAAGTTTGGAAAAGATGTTGTCCTCCTTTTACAGCTGAAAAATTAGGGTGCAGGGAAAGCAAGTGATTAACTCAAGTAACAGAATCTGTTTCAAAATGGGCTTAAACTTTACTCCATAGAGTCTAAAGTCTACATACTGAATTAGCCATAAAATAACTCATTTGTCTAAGCCAGTCAAACTCATTTGTTAGGATAAATACTTTATCATGCTCTTGCTAAATGGTGCCATTACCTAAAAAAACCCAAAAGCAGTTCTGGGATAAGATGCACTGCTGAATGATTATGATTAATTTTATATTTGTATATATGTGCTTTATCACTAACATTTAGGCATATATTTATTATGCAGCATTTTTTAACACATCACAGAATTCTTGGTCTGAGAGGGTTTTAGAAGGTTACACAGTCTATCTCCTGTGTTAACTGCACTTGTTTTAATTCTAGATAAACATATCAGACTTCCAGTGGTGAAAATTTCACAGCATTTCCAGTAACCTATTCTGTTGCTTTACTATCTTTCCATTGCAAAGGTTTTCCTGATATCTAACCCGAACCTCCCTCACTGTCTTTTAAGATTCTCCTATTTACTGTGAACATGAAGAATATTTAATTCTGTCTCTTACTGCAATTTAAAAAATGATTTGTATACCACTAACTGCCATGTTCTCCTTCCAGACTCCTTTACTTTAGGCAGAACAACCCAAATTCTTTCAATCCTTGACACCTAAACACTTAACCATTCCTGCTGATCTGCCTTGGACTCCCTGCTTTTGTCTCACATCATTCTCGAATATACTCCAGGAGAGATCTCAGTGGAGATAGGTGAAGAGGAAAGACTTCACATGCTGATCAAAATAAGGTGCTCACCACAGGAAGCTCTGTGTCTATATAGGTTAGCCATCCTTTTCCCTGTCCAATAGTTTTGCCATTTTTAAAGCCATCCTGTAAATGCTGGTGCATGACAGAAAAATTTTGGGGAAATGGGGCTTTATGAGGAGAAAAACTGTCTTGTGTATAATTCACTTACAAGGCTGAGTGGGTCCCGCTCACAATTTTTATTGGCATTAAAGGCAGTGTTTGCACAAATGCATCTTTGTTTCCAAGGCCTCAAGTAATTTGAAATTAGCCTCTGTGACTGCTAGCTCTGGAAACTAACCAAGAAAATGGTTCTTTTTAAAAATCTAATAATGAAATGGAACGTAGAGTGCTGGGAATATTTTATAAATGATGCTATGCCCTGCAGTGTTATCTATCTTCATGGCTACTATACATGGCTCCTAAGTTACTCCTCTCACTGTTGCAAAGATAAATGCGTCAGCACAATAGTTCATTATATATTCTCTCTCTAGGTATGGCTTATATAAAATAAAGATGCATTACCCAAACATTGCTGATGGAAGACAATTTATCAACAGTTGCCCATTTTTTAAGAAAATGGCAAGTACAAGTGGCAGAGGATGTTTGGTACTGAATCTACAGGGTGAGAGCTAAAAACCAGAAACATCTCTAAGCTAGAGGAGCTCAAATGCTTGGCTTCTGCAACTTGACAATGGCTAAATGATTCAAGGTGGGACCCTGAGCTTCACTGGTTCCTTGAGATTACCTTTGTTTCTGGTGTAGTGTCTTGCTTTTAGAAATAGATGTTTTCCATAGTCTGATTAGAATTTTTCTTTTAAGTGGAGAACAATGTCAAAGAAAACACCATGTATGTAGCAACAGCTCTTTGGTGCGCCATCACAAGACTAAAGTGTTGGGAGTGGAGAGAATTAATGGTAGGTCAGACAGCTGCAGAGACCAGCTGTCTGCTAGAAATCAGTGTAGCTAATGCCTTCAAAAATCTCTGGACCAAATCAAGAAGAAGGTGAACACAAGATATGGAGAAGGATGAGCAGGAAGCACAGCAATCAACCAGCTTTGGGACTAGAGAGCTAGAGTTTGTCAAGGTATAAGCATATATATGCATATCAAATGTTACTAACAAAGGTCAACAATGCTTTTAAACTCACATAATGGTTCCTACAGATCTCCATTTTTGTTTTAGAAAGTGGATATTGTCATGATGGATCAGTAGCTGTTCCAGGATTTCCTTCACTTTGTAGAATCTCTGATGAACCTGTAGGGATGTGGAAGCTTAAGTGCTTGAAATCAAGACATTAGCATTTATTTTCAGGCAGCTGATCCTACAGTTTCTAAATTAAGACAAAAAGAAAGTGCTTCAGCTTCAAGAATTCCAGCATATTCTAATTCTTTGAGAAAAGAAAAAAAGCTAAGGTAGTGTTGCAGCGGTTGGGGCTGCCGCCCGAGTGATTGGGGAGCCACAAGGCCTGAAAACCTTGGTGGGCTGGCTCCAAGGTCTGACATCGCCCCCTAAGTTAGGGTGAGCTCCCCGTTCTGCCTTATGTTAATTGTTGGTTTTTGGTTGGCCCGTTGGCCCTCCACCCCTTTTTATGTAAACTCTGTTGTATATTCATTTCTCCTGTTAAATATGTATGGTTTCCAGAAAGTTCTTTGTTACTTGATACCCTGTTGGTCCTCCTCTCCTCTGTCCCTCCCTTCTCCTCCCCCACTGGTTTACCAGTTGTCAGTCTGTGCTCCCTCCACCCCCTAGCCCTCTTCTGATTGGTTGTTGTTCCTCCTATAAAATCCCTGGACCCCTCTCACTTCTTGTCCTTTGTCACTGGACTCTTCAAAGGCTCAGAATAAACCTTTGGAACCCATATGGAAGACCCCTCTCGGCTCCTTTTTTCCCCGTCGATGCTTTGACTGATTGCCTGCATGTGTGTGTGTGCTGTCATCACAGCATCGACTGTGAGTGCTTGTGTGAGTGCCTCAGTGGCCTCTCCTGGGTTCCCTTCTTGCCCGACAGCTACTCCGGGAGAGCCGATCCGGACGCGGGACTCTTGGGGAAGGCGCAGCACTGTCCTCCTCGGTGGCACCGCACAGCTGCGTCAAGGTAGAAAACTGACTTTAGTTTGGAGGGTGAAACAACGTGAATTTAGACAACCTCTCTAATTATGTAGAATACTTGTTAGTGATGTTTTTAAAGAAAAAGGTAAATCAGTATTTCCATGGTAAACTCAGTATAGCTTTGAGGATTTTTTTTCTGTTAGCTGAAATAGTAAGCTAGAATGTCTATTAACACAGTTCTGATACAAGAAAATTTCTTTAGAAAAAAGTGGTTTGCATCTAATATTCTTAGTCATGTTCAGATGGCTCTAGTGTGTGTAGCCAAGATACTCCTTTTATATGCCCAAGAGATACTTGCATCCAAGATTATTACAACCAAAAGTGATGCGTCATGCAAAAATTCTTACAGCAGTACTTCTTGTAACACTGACAGTTATCTATTATTGTTCCTATTTGGAATCTGCATGAAGTTTGACTTCTGGATTAGTACATTCACTTCAATATTATTTTCTCAAAAAAGGAGTATACCCATATTTAACATGATACTTAGCCATTCTGTGAGCTTTAATTTTTTTTTAATTACAGTGCAATGCTAACAACTAAGTAGAAAAAACAGGAAAAGAAAGCTCCTATCAATTATAATCAGGAAAATATTTGAAATAAAAATGTTTAAAAATTGCAAAACTTTTTTGTAAAAATCTGCATATTTTATTTGAATACTCTGTATGGGAGCAGCACAGAGGAGTTATCATTTCTGTGACAAAATGTCTTCCCTACAAGGGATGATTAATATTTTTTTAAAAATACATTTGTTGTTGTTTGTGATGCTGTTTCTTTTTTTTCCTAGGGATCTTAAGATATCTTACATAAACTAGCTGAGTGCTTTCACAGCTGAGTGCCTACATAGTGAAACATCCATTTTTTTTCCAAATATGATGAAATACATTTTTTTTAATCCAAGATGATTAATAGGTGAATCTTACACCAAAGGAAAATGAAAGTAGAATCCTGAACCTTGTCATATCTGTTAGGTGAAAATGTTGCCAAGATGTTAGGGTTTGATGTTCTGTCTTCCTCTCTAGTTATCACTATGGCTTTTAAGGAAGAATCAATCCAAATAAAGTAATAATTTCAGTAAAGGTGATGGGTTAATACAAACCCCTCTACTGCAGAAATCTGTTTTCTTTTCCTGATACCTTATTTGGAACTTTTGCCAGTACATTCAAGATTAAGCAAAGAGGATTTTTTGCTGGGTCAAAGCCTCAGAGATTATCATGCCAGGAAAGGTATCACTCTTTTACTTGCTCTTTCATTTCCTATTTCTTGCTGGTTTTGATAGCACCTTCTAAATTAGTAAATATCTCACTTTAGGGAGCAAGTTATATGACCTGTAATGCATTAGTCTTTTCCAAACTGAAAATGCTGAAGTGCAGAAAGAGAAACATTTTATTTCAGCCCACTATCTTGGTTCTTATCAAGGTGTAAAACCTGCATGAAAGGTTGATATTTACAATTTATTGCCCATTTTACTACTGATCACTTTTATGTCATGCTATAGGTCTTCAGCAGTAGGAATGGACTGCCTGAAGAACCAAACAGCTTTAACAGAGTGATTGCAGAACACATCAGGATCAAAATATTAGTTCATATGAAGCAGGAGAGAAAAAGCAATTTATCTTCATTCCTTTCAACTTCTTTACAGTACTTAAAACACTTTTCTGGTTTGAGCATCTTCTTGAGCTCTTGAGCTTAGCAGCTACTGAGAATCCTAGTAAAGCAGCTAGACATCCTTAGGGCATGAGGATACCCCAGACACATATGACCATAGCAAGCAATGCTTGCTTAAATCTTTGTATAATTGGAAATTTTTTAGGGAGCTATATAAAGTATGTCTTTTCTGAGGATGTTTCTTCAAGCAGATTTTTTTCCATTTCCTTTCTCTGCATGAAGCCAACAGGAACACGGTCCTCTTTCAAAGAAAAGAAATGCTTTGCCATGAGAACAGAGTTAATAAGGATGTTGCTGCCTTTTAAAAATGTAGTTCCTGGCATTTCTGAGTTTTCTTAATGAATTCTACTGTGGGAAACAAATAAAAGGATTGAGTAGCAGAGAGAAGGGGAGAAATCTTCCTGATCACAGATACTTAGCAATGAGAAACTCCTAAGAAGGATTTTACACTTTCTAGAACATTTCAAATACTGTGGATCTGACACGCTTGTCATCCTAACATGATGGTGATGTCCTCCTTAAAGAATGGGGAAGACATATTGATTTTGCCCAAATTAGATCTGCTTAATAATCTCTACTGTTTTACTGGCATGTTTACCCCTGATATTCCAACTTCTGAGTAGCTGCAATGAACTGTCATAATAAAATCAACTAAATGTTTTCCTTCAGCACCAATTAAAAACACATAATAAAAGCAACCAAAATAAAAAATATTCTTCAAGCGTAGAACATCTTCCCTCCTTATTTAAAACATTTTTCTCGCTTTCCTTGAGTACAAATTTTTTAAGTAAAAACTGACTGACCTTTAAGATCTGTATCAGTAATAATCTGCCTTGAAAGAGTGAATACTTTAAGGTTCTGCATCTTGCTAACAACTGTGGTTTAAAGTATCTTATTCCAGTAAAGTGGGTTCATAACTGGATTATGTAAAGAAAATCTGTTTCTGGTCTTCTGCCTTAGCAGAGATGTTAGTATAGACATGGTGGCAGGATAACTGACTTTCCATGATGGAGAAATTGGTCAGGGCATTGACTAGGTCAGCAAATACAAAAATGTATCACCTTAGATAATTTGGTTTTATTTTCACCATTATTTATGTTCCCAGATAACCTAGATCGGCAAAATTGAAAAAAAGTGTAAAAATTAAATTTATTTTAAAACGTTTCCTATTATCTTTAAACTGTTTTCTATTTCTTTTTCTATCTCTTTTAATATCATGTCTATTTATTTCTATTTTGTCTTCCATATTTTTTCAGCTTGCCCATTGAAAATAAGTGGATTTTTTTTTTTGATAGTAAACACAGTGGAGTCAAATATACAGAATTTATTGAAAATCCTCTAAGATCACCTGAAACTTGTACAGTCACCACTTGTAGGTATTATTAAGCACCAGAATCAAAGGTGTAAAATATTTAATAGTACATTAGCATGCTCTCTGTTTCCTACATGTGTATCACATGTATAATTAATAAGTATTAGCATTTTGTGCAGAGAGGAGGCTCCACAGAGGCCTGGAAGCACAGGGTGCAGAAGCAGTTCCTTTTGTGCTTACCTACGTCATGTGGGTAGATATAAAATTACTGGAAAAAAGCAGGCCAAAAAGTGGAAAGGTAATGAGCTGAGGAGTGTATGACAAGCTCTCAAGAACTGATGAGCTCCAGAGGCCAGCAGTCTGGCTGGATCCACAAGAAGGGAGAAACCTGGGATACCAAGGGTGGAGAAGGTCACCAGCATATACGGGCACCAGCAAGGAGTGGCATAATTTTGCCTCCTTGCGTGGAGGTGTGGTGCCTGTTGTTTGCAAATAAAGGCTACAGGGCTGTAGATGGGCTTGGTGTGGTGAGGGACCCTTGGGCCTTTCTGATGACCAACCCAGAGATCAGGGACACATCAGGATGATCCGCTGCTTCCGCAACTGGGGTTCACATCCCAACTGCTGCTGGACAACTGAGGGACCCCAAGTATGCATGAGAGAGTAAGTGAATGCACTGCATAGATGGGTATTTACTATTAATAATAACTTGATTCTATTAGTGGTTACAGCTTAATTAGTAAGAGGTGTTTTAATAGACAATGGTTGTCTGCCTGATTCAATCCCCTCTCATGGAAAAGGAAACCTAAAGCTGGTGTATATAGTGGAAGGCAATAGAAAGAAGAAGCTGTATTTAATTGGGATGAGGATACTAAAAAACATAGTTTTCCCTAAGGAGTTACACAGAATTCCTTCTCATGAAAACTAAACCTGATTTTGCTGTCATTTCTGTGTGATCAAGTTTTCACATTATGAATTGTTCTGCTGTATATGATTCTTTACTAAAAAAACCCCAAAACAAAGTAGATATTCAGAATTTACTGTACTCATGGATCTTTTTACTTTTGATCTGTTCAAAACCAACCAAACCAAAAGGAATAACACCGTGCCTTTTTAAAAATGGAATATACTTGACAGGGAAAAAGATGGAAAGAATAGAAAGGCGAATAGAGATTGTTTACTGGTTACTTGAAGCAATTGGGTATGAGAGTAAATCAACTGTTTAGTGTAATCTAGACGTAATCCAGAATTATTTTATTCTGGAAGGACAAGAATTAATTACATCATTACATCAAAATTAAGAGTCTTTATCTGAGATTATCAGTGTTTTAAGGCATGGTCACATGACAATGCAATTTTACTCTGGCAGCCCGTGTCTGAGGTTAGGGGTTAAAAATGAACAATTTGTTTAAGCCAACAGAACATTATACTAATGCCTTCATTTAAATATAATTATGGACAATTTGAAAAACACTTTTTAATTGATACAATATAGCAAAAGAATAAAATATATACATAAATTCAAACCTTATTCAAACTTTTTATCTGAGATTTTGAATGGTCATTAGAATTTTTGTCCTTTTGTCCTCTTGCCCCAGAAGGATAAAAATGTCCATTCAACCTGCAGATCAAACTGGTTAATGAAACAGTTTAATGACAGCAAATGGATCCAATACACCTTCTAATCAGTGGAAAGATAACCTGAATTTAGTATTTGGTATTAAGTGCTCCCTCCATTATGAGATCACAAAGATGGCAAAAACTGTGTGAAATACAGTGATACTGTGCTATAACTCATATGCCAAAGGACTGGTGTTTGGTGGATTGGTGGCACACATGTTTTCTGGGACCAAAGCATACTGTATTCCTGCAATTTGCAGAGTCTTGGAGGCCAAGAGAAAATACAATGCAGGTAAGCCATAGGGGTGCAGAAAAGAAAATGCATGCAACGGCAGATTTGGAAAGTTTCTGAGCTGCCAACATGTTTAGGAACCTGTCACCTCTGACTGCCTAGGGTTATTGTCTAGATTATTGATAAATACCTAATCAACGCAATGCTCCTGAAGTTTCTTTAATTCCAGAATCACCAAAAATTGAATGAAATATGTACCCATCTATTGCTTAAAATTAAGAAATAGTATTTATTAAGAGACCTATTAGTGGTAGACAATTTGTGTTGTCAGTAAAGTTCATTGCACACCTACTGTAACATGCCTTAATATCTCCCTTAAAAATATTTACAGTTTTTCTATGTTTTTATTAATTTTCAAATGCACATGCTGTACAATACCTTGATTTACACCTATATGATCTGGAGGAAATTTAGCCTTCTGCATCAAAAAATAAGGTGTATATATGTATATATAAAAACTGGGCAATACCAACATGTGAAATAATACATCTGTTTGTGATGCAGTGGTTTATTAGATTTCAACAAACACTCACACATGTACACTAATTCAGAAATACCATTATGAAGCACAATAATCAAGAGGAAATACCAAGGAGTCATCAACTTAATGTGGGTGATGTTCTGATTGTTTTATTTTCAGATCAGATAAGCTACCCCGTCAAAAATATTTATGAAGTATGTATCACCTAATGAGATAATCCCATGTGCCCTACTATTATTAAAAAAAAAAAAAAAGAATAAATTCCGGAATGTTCATTGCATTTGTTCTACAGACAGGAAACTAATAGTATAAGTTAATAGCAAAATTAGGCCATCACACAGAAGCATACAGATAGAAAAATTATTCTGAACTGTAAACCCATCTGTGTAGATCTGCAATATTCAATTCACAACAAATTCAGAGATTTTGAAATTTCCTTTTTTTCTGGCTTAGAAGAAAAACAAAGTATTTCTGGATTTTCTGTTAAATGTCTCTCAAAATTTTGCAGGTCAAGCAGAAGTTGCATTGCAATCAAAAACATTTTATTTAGAATGGTAAAGTAAGGCAAAGTTTTAAACAACTATCGTGAGAGAAAGAAAAAATATGTTCTTCATATATAAGTATTTACAGAATTATTGAAACTATAACTCTTCCTCTTTTTTTTTTCTTTGAAACAGCTGTATTTTTGGATAAAATTTTCTTTTACTGCCATAAAGCTTTGAAATATTTCCAGCTCTCATGAGCACACTACTGGGTTGCCTCTGACTTCAGATTCCAGTCTTTAGCTGTAAGATCTCTATAGATCATTTTCTATATGTCTCTACCCTTCATTACTCATCATTTCTGTCTTCTGATTTTCATTTGTGATCCAATAGCATGGTTAGTGACCAGGAAAATACAGGAAGCCTATTTGGACTTGTCTGAAGTAGGACAGGGTGCACACTAAAACAAGAGCTCTGATTTTTGGTTTATAGGCTCCAGGAGAGAACGGTCTGACATTAACAGGTCACTTTAGATTAGTGGATCCCAAATTTTTGTGGTCAGTGCATCACTGTGAGGCATAAAAGCTTCTCACCACCCACCCAGTATTCTCCATCACCTTTGAATTAGGGGTGAAAGTACTGTGGAAGAGACATTGTTCCAGGGATCAGCTGTGCTCCACAACTTCCATGTGTGGGTATGGGCATCTTAGAGGCATCCGTACCTGAGGATTGCTAATGGAAAATGCCAACCAACTTATGAGGCTGAACTTGCCTTCTCTTGCCCACTTGTTGCCACATGCTGGTAGAAAGGGCATGCTTCCCTTAACCAGGGAACTTACCTTCTCAGCCGGAAGAAGAGAAGACTCTGGGGTAACCATATAGCAGCCTGCCCCTAAAGGGGCCTATAACAAAATCAGAGGGATTTTTTACAAGGACATGTACTAACAGGACAAGGGGGAATGCATTAAAACTGGAAGAGAGTAGGTTTAGACTAGATATTAGGAAGAAATTTCTTACTGTGAGAGTGGTGAGGCACTGGAACACGTTGCCCAGAGAAGCTGTGGGTGCCCCATAAGGCCAGGTTGGAAGGGTCTTTGAGCAACCTGTTCTAATGGAAGGTGTCCCTGTCCAAGTCAGGGGGGTTAGAACTAGAGGATTGTTAGGGTCCTTTTAACCCAAAATGTTCTATGATTCTATGATTGTATTTGATACACTGGTGAATGAGTAACTGGGCAAGTTCAAACCTCTGCATCCCCAAAATAAATATATATGAACAAGTATTCTACTGTGTTTTAATTTTCTGTCTTGGGGCTTTCTTCTCACCCTGAAACCCTCCCTCCAAGACCTATTGCTCCTCTCTCCCCACAGGTAGAAGTTGAAGTCCTACCCCAGCTTTCCCCACCTGCAACTGCACTTAGAGAAGAAATAAAACATTTATTACATGCAATGAAAACCACTTTTGATGAATACATACAGTCCTACCACTTAAGGCTGATTTGTGACATTTATCTTCAAGAGTTTGCAAAGTTTTGTTCTGAGTGGATCAGAAGAGGCTGTTCCTCCCTGCCTGCCCAAAGGAGAACATTTTCTCTCTATTAAGACCTTCTACATAACTGGAGAGTATTTTCTCTTTTTTATCTCTTTTAAAAGTAACAACCAAAGATGCTACATCTGTGATAATACTTTTCTTGTCATCTTTCACCTCCATTTTCCCCTCAGCTTGCTTGTTCCTGTGATTTTATACATTGGGACCCACTGAGTAGCTGGTCCATTTACCTTATACGTTTGTTTTATTTTCTGATGGACACACCAGAAAGGCGGAGAGCAAAATTCATTTCTACTTACAAATCAAGGATGAAAGCAACCTACCCTTGTGCTTTTCCTGCTGAATGGGATTCAGAAAGTTGACATACTGCTTACTAAGCACAGGAACTATTATTTTGCCAACAAGCTTGTCTAAATTAACTGGAGAAAAAAAGTGTGAAATAAAGCTTAAAGTGTTTGTTTTGCCTTTGTAGAGGAGGTAAAAGCTGCATAACTTTTCCTTATTACAATTTGCTCCCCCAGAGGTAAAGTTAGGTCAGCATTTGCAGTTTAAACTCCTGTTTTCAGAGGTTAATAACTCAGCTGTAAGGCTTCAGTCTCAGTTTAATGTTTGGCAGAGTTTCTGCCTTGAAATAGCACCTCTGGTACATACAAATAATACCTTCTCACAAAGGATCTCGTAGCACTTTAACACACTGAACTTGAATGACTTGTTTCATCCATCATCAAAATGCAACCACTTTTGAGGTGGAATACAGTTTCAGAATGTTGAGTTCTATGCAACAGTTTAGATAAGAGAGGAATGATAATACCTGCAAAATTTAGAACATTTTGGTTTTGCTGGTATTTTAAGTGAGTAATATACTCCCTTTCTCTAGACATGCTTTTGTAGTCATACATATAGTGCAGCAGTTACAAGATTTGAGATCACATTAGAAGACATTTTTATATACTTTGAAATCTTCCAAATCATTTGTGCTTGCAAAGCCTTTTCTAGTACCTTTCTATTCAATTAGATTATGCCCTTAGTTATCTAATGTTGCTAAAGCACAATGGATCATTCTTTAAAGTACAATAAAATTTAAATCTCAGATTAAGCTAATACAAATTAAACATAGCTATAATTAGCTGAATACTTCCTGCTAAAGAATCAGTATTTTAGCACTGACATGTAAAAAGAAGATTATTTGTCATTTTGCTACTTCAGCAGGATGAAGTAATAGTGTTATTGTCAAGAACTTGTCAAGACAGATGGCAGTGATCAAAATACTCAAACCCATGTGACTGAAGTTAGGGTTTGCTGTTGAGGTGGTTTTGGCTGAGGGAATTTTCTTCACAGTGACTGGTATGTGGCTATGTTGTGGATTTGTGCTGAACACAGTGCTGATAACAGAGATTTTGTTATTACTGAGCAGGGCCTACACAGAGCCAAGACCTTTTCTGCTTTTCCTACTGCCACACTGGCAAGGTGGCTGGAGTGCATGGGAAGCTGGGAGGAGACACAGCTGGGACAGGTGACTTCAACTGACCAAAGGGATATTCCAGACCATGTGACATCATGCTCAGTATATAAAGTGGAGGGAAGAAGGAGGTGGGGGGGGGGGGGATTTTGGAGTGATGATGTGTGTCTTCTCGAATAATGTGGTTTAGAGCCCTGCTCTCCTGGAGATGGCTGAACACCTGCCTGCCCATGGGAAGTGGGAAGTAGTGAATGAATTCCTTGTTTTCCTTTACTTGTGTGCACAGCTTTTGCTTTCCCTATTAAACTGTTTTTATCTCAACCCCGAAGTTTTCTACCTTTTGTCCTTTGATTCTCTCCCCGATCCTGCTGGTGGGGCAGTAAGTGAGAAGCCGCCTGGGTCTTGGCTTCTGGCTGGGGTTAAAACATGGCAATTGTTTAGTCTCTGAAATAAAAATTGGATTATTTTCTAACATGCTGACCATAATAGGAATGAGTAAAAGAGCTTGAGCTATCCAACAACAGGCTGGAATGAACATGTGTGCCTATATGGAAAAAATGTTCAGAGAGAGATGTGGAATTAACACACCAGAAAATCAGGACACTAGATGGTTACATGTGAATTTAAGTGACTCATATAGTCCATGAGGTTTAAAGTGCATTCTTTGCTTTATTCTTCAGAAACAAAGTGTTAAATGGCTTGCTTGAATAAAAAAGTAGGCATTGACAAACTAAGCACTTTAACACCGATCTGCCCACTTGCAGTAGTGTCTAAAGCTGCATCTATACCACTTAATGACAGAGGAACTTGCTTGCATAGAAGTGGGCTGTTCAATTATTAACGTGTTCCTTGGCTTGGTTTTCTCCTTTTCCAGAGGAATGCCATTCATCAGAAACAGAGCCCAAGAGGCAGTTTAGACGTTGACATCCTGTTGTGGGGAGGGAAGGGGAGAATTTGGGTTTGTGGATGTACTTTGTCCAAAGACTGGAGTTTGGACCTGGCTTATTCTGCAGCCATGGGGTGGATGTGGCCCTGGGGATCTTGGGTGCTGAGCTTCTGAGATCTCAGTGAAGCCTAAGCAACACCAAAGTATCAAATAATTGCATCTAAGGCAGTTCTGAGCAAAAGGAAGAAAATATTTAGTCTAAGGAGGGAAGCCCTAGTAACTCTCAGAGCTCTGTAGCACCTTAATGGGTGAACAAATTTTCTTTATTAGGTGCCTAAACTCAGCCTAAATCTTGCTTTATGTCTGTAAGTCAAAAGAGATTTAATGCGGGGGCATGTCTAAACATATGAGAGTCATGGCACATGAGCTTTGAATTGAAGCAGTACCTCAGCACTAAGAATGTGTTAATTTGCCTGCTACTGCTAATCCATTTAAAAGGTTATGCCAGCAGACTCCAAGTGTAAGCAGAATGATTTTGAATCTGGCCATGGCATTCTATTTATGGGTACCCAGAGACTGTATTTTTGACCTTGTTTTTAGTGGAATAAATCCCAAATGTTGTAAAATGAATTTCTTGAAGTAAAAATTAAGCAAATAACAGGATTAAAATACCTGGGATGCTTCTCTACTGGTTAGGCTAGTTTATATATACCCTAGATGCAAAATAAAGCTTATGCCTTGATGATATTCTTTGAGAAAACATTAAGGTAACAAACAGAGGTCTATCCACCTAAAAATGCCTTTGTGACAGTCAATTCAAAGGAGCTTTGCACACTTGTAGCCCTGAAGCTGCTGATTCTGAGTGACAGGTAAATCAGATCTGACTTTTCTCTTGCAGCTTAATCTCACTTAGCTGGGGAAAAAGTGTAAAAGGGCCATAGATCAAAGGGAGCTCTAGCTGAGAAAGAGAAAAGACAGGGAAAAAGATGACCTAAATTTTCAAAGTGACTGATGATTTTTGATATTTCAATTTTGGGGCTCCTGATTTGAAACAGCTTAATGGATCTTGATAATCAGGATGCAGTTGCTCAGCATATTGTTTGAATCCCCACAGAGAGTCTTATAAACATCTCTAAATCCATGCTCAAGCAGGCAGGATCCAAACAGAGACCATTTTGGTGGAAGTTGGAATATTGCATATTCCTAGGTTTTTAGAAAGAGATTGGTAGTAGATGAAGTTTTCAGAGATCTTGAGATAAAAATATTTTTCCCTGTGTTTTTTCTGTGGGTTTTTTTTTTTTTTAAAGCCATCCAGTTCAAAGCTCTCTAATCCACTATGCTTGAACCTCCTTGGTCTCTAAGAGCATCCAGTGTGGTTTGGTTGCCTACATTCTCCAAGCGTGGTATGAGCATTACCTCCTCCAGTGACAGCTCATCAAAATGTGTCTTTCATAAACAAGAAAAACTGGGCCCTTTTCCCCCCCAATTTTACTTCTGCAAGGACAAAAATAGAAAGAAATTTTGACCCCAAATTATGTGTATTTGAGACATGATGTATGGTAGTAAATTGTAGAACATTCATGTTTCATTTTTTTTTTGTTTTTTCCCCCTGAAATAATATCTGATTTTTCAGAAAAATCGAAAAAAGTGTAAGACTTGTCCTGACGATTGATGAAATTTTCTCTTCAAAGAGGTCTTTAAAGGCTACTGCAATGGCTTGGGAGTGCATATAGTGGGTTTGCTTTATAGCTACAAACTCTGGCAGCATTGTGATCTTGTCAACCCTACGGTGATCCTGCAGGGAGACTTGGAGGGCTTCAGTCCTTACTTGCTTATGCATCAGTGAAATGCTTGATGATTGAGATCTTGCTAGAAGAGATAATTTTTGATGAGCTTTAATTTTTGATTAAGAAACTCATTTAGGAAAAAAGTATGCTAACAGTTCTGATGCTAAATCAACAAGTCATTTTCTGAAATTGTGATTGGATGAAGACTATGGAGCTCTCTCCCCATTCCCCATGTGCCTTGCTTGACACCTAACTCAAGGGTTTCTTCCTTTCACTGGGGCTCTTTTTTTTCCCAGATTACCCTAAACAGTGTTTTGTTGCTTAAGCCCAGATGGAACCACCTTTCATGGATTACAGAGTATATGAACACTAGGATTATTTTATTGCTGGATCAGGGACATCAACTTATTCTGTTCTTAATATGCCCTTTTATTATGAACAATTACAGATGTCTTTGGAAACTGTATGATTCCACATAGGACACAATGAATGGGCTTAATGAGGTGGTTTATGGACACAATTCAAAATTAACTTTGAGTTTCCTGGCTTTTGTTGATTTTTGTCACAACCTTAACATTTTTCAAACATAGAATCATTACTAAAAAAAAAAAAATCTATATTTTAACCAAGATTTACTATAACCTTGTTTTCAATTTTCAGTAATAATGTGATTTATTTCCAAGCAGCTGAGCAGTAAAAAAAAAAAAAAAAAAAAAAAAGATAGATCTGAATGAAAAATAATACTTCCTAACCAAAAATAAGCAGATTTTTACAGGATATTTAAAGAAATCTCAATCAGCCCCAAAAATGATTGTATCAAGTATCTAATTCTGACAGGTTTGTAATATACTTTGCTTATTCTTAAGCGCAATTTAAAATGAAAGCAATGATCTGAATTGCTATTTTTAAAGTTTTCTGGAAGATCAAGGATCTGACATCCTCTCATGTGTTTTGCTGCTGGACAGACTTAGAATTACTCACACTAAGTGATCAGCTACCATGGACTCCTTAGAGGGGATTGCTATTATATAACTTACTATTTTGCCATGTCTGGTCTTTGTGCAAAGCCGCTGAGACAGGAAGTGTTTGGCAAGGCATGTGTAGTACCCTGAGCGCCACTGGTGGCACATGGCTTCTAACAGAGGTAGGTAGATTTTTCCTTCTTTTCCCCCCTTTTTTTTTTTTCACTGACTAGAAGAGAGATTAAAAAGACGATATTCCAGACAAGGGGGCCCGTTTGCTCTTCAGTACATCTAGATGAAGCAGGTATAAATACATAAACCTACTCACATCCATTCTGTAGGGGCGGTAGAGTCCCAGTTTGCAGCTGGTGGTGCTTCTGAGCTGTTTGGAGAGCAAATGTTTTTCTCTTGCTTATATTTCTGTTTTCCACATTTCATCCTCAGGAGTAAACCTGGCAAACAGCCATTTTTATTCACCTGGAAAGAGACTGTGGTTTATCCCTTTATTGATTAACTGCTTTAAGACTTGTCCCAGTCCTCCCCCCATTGGTGAGGCTCTGTGTCTCCCATGAACACCACTGATTCAGCTTTCCTGTTTGGAGTAGTTGCTCTGTGTTCATTGATTGCCATACCATACTTCTGCATGTCTCCTTGCCCTACTTACTGACTCTTGTTCCTTCAGTACACATGCCAAGACACAGAGGACTGAGACTAGAATCTTGCTTTGCCTTGCTTTCTTCAGTCCAAAGTCTGATGTCCAGTGTTGCATATCAAAAGCAGGAAACTTTTTTTCCCACTTTTAGTTTATTTCTCCTTTTTGGGAAACAATGTTCTCTTAGGGGCTTGTTTGGACTGTTCAGGTCCAGCAATTCTTCTTTTAGCACTGAGCATGTCATGCTGTCAGACTCACACCTTTTGGGGTCATGTCCTCAAATTGTTAACTACTTTTCTAGTGTATTGCCAATGAAATCACCTTTTCAGACTGTCATACCTGCTGCCTTTTTACTGGCACTCTTTCCTAATAGGACAGGACTCTCTGGGTTTAGAACACTTTCCAGAGTAAGGCTCTGAACCTTCTGAATTTCCTCATCAATTTTCTTATGATTCAAACAGAGCTGTAGGTGATCTCAGTGTCTCACTACCCTGTCAGCCACAGCAGATAGTAAGATGACAATGAAATGGACAGAGGCACAGTGAGGACAACAAACACTGACCCAGACGTTTCTCTCTATGTTAGTAACTTGCCCAGTGATTTTTCATGTACAAGATATGAGATCATGTATCCAGACATGACATAGGACACCTCAGGTGCAAGGTACCTACTTGCCCAGACCCAGTAAACTGCAAGAGATTCTATTTAAACTCCTCTGCAGGATAAAAGTCTTAAGTGTCTGATCTTATTTTCAAAGAAAGAGCTGACATAACAGACTTCTAATGTAGTGGGTGATCAGACCACCTAAGGAAGCCTCCTACTCTTGTCCTTGAAAGCTTACCTCTTCATTGACTTTGAAGACAGTTGGAAAAGATGAGCCTTAGTAAACCAAATTTAGCTTCTGTGAAAGTCTCTGGGGTCTATTCAGCCATTTCCAGCAGAAGGATAAAGTTCTAGCAAACTATAAAGATTTACATTATTTAAATATAGATTGCAATTATCTATTGGAAAAAGTATCTGTAAAGAAATCATGGTAGAGTTTTAATGAACTGAAAAATCCATTCATATGTTTTCAAAGAAATTTTCCTGGGATAATTAGATACTTTCTCAAATCAGTCTGAGAGTCAGACAATTTAAATTACTGACAAACCAATGCATAAGAGATGACTAATTCTCATATAACAGTGTCACCTAGGCACTACTATGAATAATGCATTCCAAAGCATAAAATAGAAAGCACCTGAATTAAACCCTGTGTCTGAGAGTATCTGAAGGCAAAGAAGGGTGAATAAGGAAGAGAAATGAATATGAATAACCACTGAGACTTCTCAATCAACAGAGAGATTTAATCTGTTTGGCTGCTTCATGGAACTTTTCAGACTACATGCTCTGAATGAATGTAGCAAACCAGGTAGAAGAACAGCAAATGAAGGACAAAAAAATTAAGCAAACCAGCACAAGCAAGAAGAGCATGCATTTAACTTTGTGTTCTCTTTTGAGGGTGTTATGATCCAATTATTAAAGGTTCTTAGAAATACCTCTGCCCAAATTAAGGTGCAAACAAGACCATATGCCAGTCAATAATATGGGTTTTATTTGACAGTAAATATGAGAGACAGAGAAAGAGAAAAGGAGAGAAAGGGAGAAATAGGAAAAGAGGTGGGGGGACAGAGAGTAACAGAGACAGAATAAAAACAATATCACCGCTCCGTGGGTCTCACTGGCATCCTAATGATCTTCTCCAGCTGGTCTTCCTGGTGGTGAAGTTCCCCCCAAAAACATAGAATCTGATGGGTTAATATACACTCAGGCCAGATGGCAATGTCTGGGTGTGTCCCTCGGGGTGTGGGGGCAGTACTCTGGATTTGTTGCATCACATGCAATCCTGTGGTGCCAGGCCTCTGGGGAGCGCTCTGGAGGTCTTTGATGGATTATGTCACCCCCTCAGCTGCCTCTCACGTGAATGTCCCGTGGATGTGGCTTGTGGGGTTGGGAGTTCCACAGCTGGGTTACAGCTTGTGTAAGGGGGGTTGGGTGCTCACTGCCTCTGACCAGAGGTCACACCTGAAACCTCCTTCCCCTATTCCCCGTTTTGAGGGGAAATAGTCTGTGTAAACCTGGCTTCTGTCGGCAATGGTTTCCCCCACCCCAAATCTAGCCAGGGAAGAATCTTTGCTGTCTTGGCTTTCTTGTGGATGCATTCCTTTCCCTCAGCCTTGTTTGTTTCTCCCTAGGCTGAGATGATTGAACAATAGTATCNATTGAACAATATCTTGGTGGCTTAATTTACAGTCCAAAGTTCTAGTCAGGTATCTTCAGGGGGCTTCTGTGATTATAGCTTCTTTATACAGTTTTTGTTATAATGAACAAAACTTTATGTCAATGTTTGAGGCATGAACTATTTCAGTCTCTGACAGAGGGTAAACTCCAACTTCCAACTTTCTCTGTGGAGCATGGTGGCAGATGAATATACTTCTTTTATTTTCACTATGCAAAGGTCATCTTCACTTGAAAAACAGACACAGACTGTGCAGTAGTAGCAACTGGCACAGCCACCAGCAAAGCGCAATGAATTTTCTCAGTCAGTGTTACAAAGCCAGACACCAGCAACAAGAATCTTGCTGAAAGCTGCACCTTTGTTCTTCTCTCTTCTTCCTCGCTTCACTTCCAGACATGCAGTTCTGCCTATTTTGTAATGACCTTAGCACATATCAGATCCCTCTGTGAGCCGCTTCCACATGCTAAAGCTACAGAAAGCAAAACCAGAAAGTTGTATGATTTTTTGCCTTGTTAATGAATCAAAGTGATCTACCAAGGACTTGACCAGCCAGAGCTGGTCAAAGAGAGGCGACAGGGCTGCAAAACTGAGGAGAAGAGAGACGGGGATGGGATAAATTTCTATTTGGGATTGACGCGTAGGCAAGGGAGAATGGAGCTGTGAAACGCAAGACCTTGAAAATGTCCCACTTCAGCACAGGATTGAGGTGTTACCAGATCATGTCACCCTTCGGAATAGTAAAATCTTGTATCCAATCTGCACGTTCTCAGCAAGAAGATTGACTGGGGTAGAATGTTGCTGCTTATGTTTGCCAGGAAAAATAAGGAACAGAGAAGAAATCACTCCCATTTTGCTCAAACTGATCTGTACAGGCAACTACATGACAATATGGATGGATGCATGTCTGTATTCTAGATGGTTTTTCTTCTTGATTATTTTCTGAACACACTCTGATATCTGATGAATAGACAGAGAAAAACTGATGTAACACCACCCACATGGTGGGTATGTTGTTCCCTGGTTGTACTTTTGCATAGTTTCTCCATAAGCGAAACCCATTGCCAGGCAAATGAACCACAAACCTTATCTGTATTCTTCAACTCCCTTACCTTCCATTGCAGGTTGGCTGCACAGGGACTACCTTTGGTAATGGTCTCCTGCTTATGGTACTTTCTCTGATAAGCCCAGGAATAATTTGGGAGTGTGCTAGTTGGCACAGGTCAAAAGCATGTCAAAGTCTGTTCTAAAACCAATATGAGGCCTGGCTCTAGTCTGTTTTACATGTTACAATTCTATAATTCTTTGCTTGAAGTTTCATCTCATGTACTTACACAATAATTATTCTCCAGTGGCAATTGGTGTCATACCTCACTAAAACAATAGAAAACTAATGGAAATATTCTGGCCTATTCTCTGAAGGTTTTGTGACAGAAACACAGAAAAGTTTACTTTGAAACAGCTCTATGGAGGTCATGTGGGCTGCTCATCTGCTTAAAGCAGAACGATACTCAAACCTCCATTCTGCAAAGCTGCTTTCTAGTCTTTTGACATCCAGGATTGCAGAATCACAGAATCATAGTCACAGGATGTAATGATGCGGATGATGAAGAAGGCATAGAAACTCTGCTTATTTTGAAGAGAATCTCCTTTATTACAGCCACAGAGGGTTTTTATAGTGTTCTATAGAGTAAAACCTTTTATATGTTGCCAAAAATATTCTAGCTAAAATTAGACTTGTTAGCATTCGTGTTAACCTAAACAAACACTCATTGGCTGCATGCCACTGGCCATGTAGCTGTCCATGTGGTGTCCACACAAACTTCTGACCAGTGAGGATTCTGATCATGCATCCACACACAGGTGCTTATATAATTTGTTTTTGCCTGCATGCTAGCTATGTTCACCAGAGTGCTTTTTTAGTGAACCAAAGTGCGAGAAGAAAGCCCTTACTTATTTTACAAGATTTTACTTATTTCCTACAACAAGGCAATTGAAANTTACAAGATTTTACTTATTTCCTACAACAAGACGACTGAGGTTGGAAGGGACCTCTGGTGTTCATCTGGTCCAAACCCCCACTCAAACAGGGTCACCTAAAAATGGTTGCCCAGGATTGTATGTAGATGGCTTTTGAGTATCTCCAAGGATGAAGATTCCACAACCTCCCTGGAAAACCTGTGCCAGTGCTTGGCAACCCTCACAGTTAAAAAGTGTTTCCTGATGTTCAGAGGGAACCTCCTGTGCTTCAGTGTGTTCCTGTTCTCTCACAAAAATCCCAATAAACTCTAAAAGCAATCTCCCTGAAAGAAATAATAGAGACTGTTGGAATAGCTAGTGGGTTAAGACATGAATAACAGGTTGGCCTAGACAATGTCTGTAAGTCCTTTCCAAATTCAATAATTTTATTATTCTATGATTTAAGCTAATATATGTGATTTTGCTAATGTGATAAAGAAGTTTTGGGGTTGTGTCTTTCTTAAGCAGTCATAAAGCAGAAGCTGTGATTCCTAGATGTGTGAAATATAATTGAATACATCATAAGTGTGAAATTACTGTTTTCACTGATTTCTCAAAACGTGTTGGCTGTGTTAATTTAAATACTTGATTTGTCCAAAAAACTAAATCTAAATTAAAGTTCAGATAGCTTGCAGAATAAAAGTAAAACTTTTTAAATTAATATTAAAATAGTTTTATAATAGTATGTGTTTAGCAGAGCTGTTACATAGACATAAAGGGTCAAAGTGACTAGAATCACTATGCAAAACAATGAGAATGTTTCACAGACAGAAAGCAAAAGAATGATTATAAATGCTTCCCTTTAATGGAAGTTCTGTTCATTTTTATTTCTCCTTCTAATCATGCCAGTTAATTCAGGAAAATACATTTCTCCTTGACTTTTTATTTCCAAATATGTTCAACAATTTATCCCAATCATGTCACTGCTGGGTCTGCTCTCAAAAAGTGGTCACATATGATATTGAAACATGTCAGCAATGCATTACTCAATTTATCAGCCTTCCTGATATATCAGCTTTTTACTAATCCTTTTTTTTTGTGGGTCTGTGGTTGAACAAAAATGTTGTAGTTACATTCAGGTCTCCTGGGCATACCCCGTTTGACGTCTTCACAGTGATCCACAATATCTGGGCTAACAGAGGCGGAGGTTTCGCTTGACAAGGCTTTCTTTACATCGGTCAAAAGCATTATTTACCTTCAGACGAGTAACCAAACCACGGACAGAGAGATAGATAAAGCACATGAGCAGATCTAATTGACTAGAGTTGGTTTGGTTTGCTTGGTTCCCTTGTGAGTCCCTCACAGTTCTTGAGCCATGCACGTGTAAGTACAGCTGCCCGTTAAAAGCAGAGCACATTGAAGAGCAGATATTCCAGAGAGATGGGTTTGATGATCATACAAGATGCAGATGAGAGTGATGAGGCAGACTGAGGAAGATGAGATTACAAATCCAAGTGCAAGGTGCTGCACCTGGATTGGGGCAATCAGACTGGGAGAAGAACTGATTGAGAGCAACCCTGTAGAGAAGTACTTGGGAGAATGAAAAGCTGGACATGAGCCAACAGTGTGTGTTTGCAGCCAAAAGGCCCAACTCTATCCTGGGCTGCATCAAAGGAAGTGTGGTGATTTTGCCTCTCTACTCTGCCCCTGTTAGACTCCACCTGGAGTACTGCATGCAGTTTTGGGGTCCTCAGGACAAGAAAGGCATGGAACTGTTAGAGCAGGTCCTGAAGGGGACTACGAAGATGATCAGAGGAATGGAGCAGCTCTCCTATGTAGACTGGCTGAGAGAGCTGGGGTTGTTCAGCCTGGCGAAGAGAAGGCTCTGGGGTGACATAATCACAGCTGTCCAGTACCTGGAGGGGGTTTATGAAAAAGAGGGAGAGGCACTTCTTACAAGGACAGATAGTGATGGGTCAAGGGGGAATGGATTTAAATTAAAAGAGGAGAGGTTTTGATAAGATGTTAGGAAGGAGTTCTTCACTTGGAAGGTAGTGAGGCACTGACAAAGGTTGCCCAGAGAAGTTGTGGATGCACCATGCCTGAAAGGGAAGGCGGGTTTGGATGGGGCTTTGAGCAACCTGATCTAGTGGAAGGTGTCCCTGCCCATGGCAGAAGGGTTGGTCCCTTCCAACCTGAATGGTTCTATGATTCTGTGACTGCTATTTTCTGACCTATAAATGTCTAGCTGTGGAAGCGAGTCCAGTTGAGATTGTTACCTTTGAAAAATCGTGCTTTGCCAATGTCACTTCATGAGCATAGCTAATTCATACCTGTGTCGATGTATTTGTGCACATATGAAAAGAATAGGGGAAAAGACCAGCTCCTCATTGTGCTCATGGGAAAATGCTGAGCTGACCAGATTTCAATTTCCATTATTTAGCGGTCATTTTATTTCTGTCTCTGAGCATATGTAGACACTTTTTTACACTGTGAAAAGTGTGAGAGGAATCTGACTAACAAAAGTAACAAATGAATTATGTTGTTGATCAGTAAATGCCTGAGGGCAGTTTGGGCCTTCTGTACATATTCCAGCTTATCACTTCTCTTCAGAGAGAGAGACTGGAAGTCTATAACTTACATATGCTTTCCTCTGTCCATCAATGATTGTATATATTTTTTACACAGCAGTTGTTGTGCATAAATGGCCTGAATTCAATGAGCAGACAGACCATTTGCAGTAAGTGAAACTTCTTTCTCCAAGTATTATATATTTTCTATTAAAGGTTCTAATCTTCAGTCAATAAAAGGAGACAGAAAATTAAAAATTGCAGTTCCTGATAAAAATTTGAATTATGTTCACATTCACAAAAATGAGGAACCACAGTTTCCAAGATCTCCTTGAAACACTGACCCACATTTTGATAATTCTTTTGTGATGTTATCATTATGTGAGGAGGTAATTCAAGACTGCCTTAAAAATCTGGAATTATACTCTGACAGAATTAATCCTCGAAGTTAATTCCCATCTCAATCCCACCTACATTGAGTGGGATAAGATTTTACCTCAATTTCTGTCTTTTGCAGAAGAAGATTTTTAAGAGATTCTCATTCTCTTTCTCATTTTGTGAATAAGAGCTAAAAATAAGATAAAAATTAAATCCCTTTCTGAAATATATGATTCAGGGCGTAATAGTCATTTTAGTGTTTTTAACAAGTGAACCAGGCTAAGAAGAAAAGTGCATGCAAATTTTGATCTTATCAAGTATAGAAATTTAACAATAACCAATTTCTTGTTAGTGTGAAAAGAGCAGTAGTAATGGCAAAAAACAATATCTTGATGATTCATCCCTCTACAAAGCACAGAATGAAAGTGGGAGGGTTATTGAATGAAAAGAAGAAATGCTGGTGAAGGCAATGAAAAGAAAAAGCAATGTGACATAGAAACATAAAAAAATTAGTATCAGAAAAAATTACCTAAAATGATGATCAGAGCTGCCTGATTTTAAGTTAGGCTTGTAGTGAAACTTGTTTCTAGAGCTCAGCAAGCCCATTATAATATAGGGACACAAAATACCGGAATGCCAATGCATACTACAATTCGATTGAATATATTGAGTGATGTCTCTCTCCTCACTGGAGCAGATGCTATAGAGAATAGGAGCAAGGTAGACATAGATAACAACCACAGTGCTGTGAGCAACTGAGGAAGATGAGGCTCTTAGCATAGACACACAAAATGAGATATCTCAAGTCAATCATGAGAATGCATTAATTCCTCCACAAATCTATCTTGAAGAATCAAACAACTTGGTTCATACCCACTTTTATCTCCTTAAAACTTCCACCTAAGGAGGAGGAACGTGTTCCTTAGATCAGGCTCATTGCACATCAAATTTGATAAATCTGTGAACTGCAATTTTAAGCAAAAACCTGTAAGATTAAAGAGTTTAAATTTTGAAGTTAAAAAAATATTTCAGTGGCAAGCAACATTTTGAAAACATGAGAACATAAGGCAGCTTTTCTGGATGGAGACTTTGCAATCACTATTATCTCACAGTCCATCATTTACAACATCTCAAGATCTTTTTTGGGGCCAAGCTTTGTGTTTATATTTAAAGGGCAACAGTATGTGTGGTGCTGAAAAGGTAAGGGATAAGAAATGCTAGTGGAAGGTGTGGAAATGAACTATTAATGGTCATGAGGAAGGTTATCTTGACTGGAAGCTTCTGTGTGATCTTGTAAAAATAAGGTATGAAATTAGATACTTTGACCTCTCTGGGTGGACCCATGAAAAGGCAAAGGAGGAGGAGGGGAGGGGAGGGGAAGGGAGGGGAAGGGAGGGGAGGGGAGGCAAGAGGAGGGGAGGGGAGAGGAGATGAGAGGAGAGAAGATGAGAGGAGAGGAGATGAGACAAAGGAGAGACAGGAAATTAAATTGGAACATTAACATTAAATTTGAGAAACTTGCTGTCTTTTCCTGAAATTTTGATTTTGATAGAAATTTTTCCACTAGACTCTATCCAACAATCTCTATAGACAACCATGAAAAGTATGACGCAGCTCACCTCTTGCATTTCAGAAATGAAATAGAAATGGTTTAAATATATGATTCAGGCAAGAGAAAGCTCATCTACTGCCAATTTTGAGAAGGTATTTTTATCCTTGCAGTAACGTGTGGTTGCTTTTGACCAAAACTGACAGATATCTCTCATAAAGTGCAGCAATTGGTTCATATTAGCATTTTTTTCAGTGTGGATGAGCATAACAATAAGGCAAACTCGTTTAGTAGCAGGGATTAATAATGAAATAGATTAATTAAGACTAGGATCTGAATCAAAACCCTGGCTCCAAATGCTGCCTAACTTGTGAAAGGATCTTCACAGTTTAATCATAAACCTCATGCTCATCACTAATTTGAATGCACTAAAACAAAATTATCAGTGATATTTCACTTCTTTTTAAGGAGTTCATTAGTTTGATTTACTCTGGTGATTGCATAAGAGATAATTTAGTAGACAAAAGTTAACAGGAATTATGTGTTATTCTACAGCTTTATCAAGTGGCTATTTATGTCAGGGATTGACTGGAAACTGGACCTCATTTAATTCAGCCACAGCTAGAACTCTTGTGATCTGTGAGGATTTTGTTTAACTTAGAATAAATAGATTAAAAATCGCAGCAAAACAACCATTTGTGTTTCATTTTATTGTATTATAATGGGGTCACTTATAGAGATGGGGCTGTTCCAGGTAAAATAATGATCCATTGAGTACTTAAAAGAATGAAGGAAACGATTGCTGATTTAGTTTTAGAAATGTGTCATACCATAACAGTTATTCAGATCAACATCTTGTTCTTTCACTCAACGAAATTGGTGGGAAAAGTTTGATACTAATTTGTCAAATGTTTGAACCAACATGAGATAAACATCACTAATGTGATCAGTGGGTCTGCTGAAGTACAACCCTAAATGAGAAACTAGAGCCATGAAATGCATTTTTGTGAACATAATGTAGATCCTTGTAATGTAACAGATATTTCATATCTTGATCTCTTCTCTCTTTCCCTCAAATCAATATGTTTAAGGTTAGAAATTAGTACAATCACAATGTAACTCATTGGAATTATAGCATCTTGCGTTTGACATTTTAAAACCTTTTCAAATGATGGCCATGTGTAGTGGAAAACTGTAGCCTAAACAGCAGGAGACCAGGGATGTTGTGATATATGTGGGTAGCTTCTGTTTCAACAGAGAAGTGAGAAAGTGACTAGTGCACACCCTGGGGGGACAGGCAGCAACTGCAGTCTTTAACCATCTCCATACCCCATCCTCTTGGTACATTTACCGGGCAAGAAGAAGAGAGGAGGGAGAGCAGGAAGAAACAGTTATGGAGAGAGAAGGAAGGAGGGGAGGAAGAGTAGCAGGAATTATGAGAGTTTGGAAACAAAAGAATAGAGGATTAATCCATTTGTGATTCAAAATATATGGGTGCTGTCCTGTCTTGCACAGTGTAGATGTCAAGTGTTTTCAGACTGTACAGCACAGGTAGGCAAAATTCCCTGGAATTGCCTTTGTCATCAAGGAGTTGCCATGTTTCTTTAGATGGGATGCTTTTCTGCTTTAACAAGAATATACAGTCTCTAGGGTGGGAGTCAGTCTGCCTAATTTATGGCTGGAATTCAGCCTGCTTAAATCTACACAGATCTAGTCATAAACACCTAAGCCCTGCTAACTCCCAGGGAGCCACTCAGCGTGTCCATTTTCCAGGACAATCACAACTAATTGTCATGCTGGAGTGAGGCTTCCCGTTGCAGCTCTCCTTGGAGCTTCCATGTCCCTGACATTGCTGGAACAGTGGTTCAGCTTCTGCTGAGTGTTCTTCCCTTGTGCAAAATGCAGTGCTTGTGTGGGATGCTTGAGTTGTGGTTCATGCAGAAGGCAGTTCAGGACACCTGTCTGCTGGTAGGATGGTCACATGGAAGTGGGCAGTATCTTTAATTCTTCTACAGATGGATTTGATTGCAGACCTTGCCATGGGAAGTGGGCTGATTATTAGCATCTCTTTGCTTTTACTGTGGTAGTTGTAGATAAAAGAGAGATAGCTATTGTCCCAATGTATTTTTGGTATTAAGAGCCTGGGAAAGTTTTAGACTAAATAGGAAGGTATTTCAGGTAATCCAAGCAGATATAAAAATTACCTAGTCACTGGACAAACTCTGTGTACCTTATGAGGGTTGTAGTTGTTTAAACCCACTTCAATCAAGATCATAGGGTTTTATATATTTTAACATTTCTTGTGTATACCAGGGCCTCATCAGAACTGGGAACCAAAATACATTGTCCTTCCTCTTCCTGTTTTCTGACCAGAAGACCAGTTTTTCTTACTGAGGATCTTTTTCCGTTCCTTTTTTCTCCTGTTCTCTGTGTAAATATTAAAAAACCCTCCTATCCTCTAACAAATCCTGTATCAAGGCAAAATATATTTTTATCCTTGAGTTCTGATCTGCTCAAGCTGACATGTACTATTATGATGATAATTGACTGTGTATTGACATAAATTGCTGTGTTTTCTTTCTTGGAAAGAAAATGCTGAAGATTGGAGCATTTTTTCATTTTTTATTCTGCTGTTGAAAGAATGAATGAAACTCTATGTGGTGAGTTGATTCTGGCTTGATGTTAGGTGTCCACCAAAGCCACTCTATCCCTCCCCTCCACAGCTACATGGGGGAAAGAAAATATAACAAAAAGATTCACAGGCTGAGATAAGAACACAGAGAGCTCACGCATAGTTACTGTCATGGGGGCAAAAATGAATTTAATTTATTGCTAATCAAATCAGAGCAAGATAATGAGAAATAAAACCAAATCTTTAAAAAAACCCCAAAACAAACCATAAACAAAAACCCAAACCTTAAAATCACCTTCTCTCCACCCCTCCCTTCTTCTTTCAGATCACCTTCACTCCTGGGTTTTCTCCCTCCTCCAGCTCAGTGGCACAGGGCGATGGGGAGTGAGGGTTGCAATCAGTTCATCACACCTTGTCTCTGCTCCTCCTTCCTCTTGAGAGGGAGGGACTCTTCTCATTCTTGCCCCTTTTCCATCGTGGGATTCCTCCCACAGGAGACAGTACTCTATTCAGTTTTCCACACTGAGTCCCTCCCATTGGGCTGCAGTTCTTTGTGAACTGCTGTAGCATGAGTCGCTTTCAGGGCGTGCAGTCCTTCAGGAAAAGGCTGCTCCATTGCAGGCTTCTCACGGGGTCACAGCCTCCTTCAGGCTCCCACCTGCTCCGGCATGGAGTCCTCCAGGGGCTGTAAGCGGATCTCTGCTCAACCATGGACGTCCATGGGCTGCAGGGAGACAACCTGCTTCATCACAGTCTGCACCGTGAGCTGCAGGGGAATGTCTGCTCTGGCACTTACCGCACCTCCTCCCCCTCCTTCTCTGGCCTTGGTGTCTGCAGCGCTGTTGCTCTCATGTGTTCTCACTCTGCTCATCTCTGGCTGAAGTTGCTCCTGCACAGTAACTTTTTTCCACTTCTGGCATACAGTATCCCAGAGGCACTCTTGCCCTTGCTGGTAAACTTGGCCAGCAGCAGGTCCATCTTGGAGCTGGCTGGCATTGGCTCTGTTGGACATGAGGAAGCTTCTATCAGCTTCTCACAGAAGTCACCCCTGCAGCCCCTGCTACCAAAACCTGACCATGCAAAACGAATACAGTATCTTTTTTCAAGCACTTAATGAGAGGCATTCAAGTGAATCACTTCAGTCAGCCTGAAGCTTTGATTCCTGAACTTTACATGTAAGTGCTCCATTGCATTTTTGCTTCAATTTGATGCCAGTGTTACTGCAGATGAACACAGTGAAGAGGAACAGGAGTTCAAAAGTACAAGTGGTAAGTACAATTAAATTAATTCTGTAGTCTGAGTTTTCAAAGACTCATACAAGTAGAAAGTCTGAAATAGAAATTATTTTTGACAAAGAAATTTCAAACACTATCCTTCTGTCTTCAGTAAGAGTCCTGTTACAACACTGTTTTGGTTTGACACTCTTCTGCTGCCAGCGGTTACAGATGAAACCTCATTAGGATCATCATTAAACACTCTGGAGGTTTTTGCTTTCCTCTGCTGCAGTAGGTGCTGGTCTTACTGGAGAGAGGGTATGAGACGATGAATCAACAGTTTGACTGTGGTTTTAGGGCAGTGCCTGCAGTTACCTTCATGTTAATCTCTTGAGAGCACAGAAGACACTCACTTCCATATTTTAAAACCATAGTGTGTCTAAGAAGCTTATAATTCTATTTATTTCAGTATTTTGGTAACATTTCACTTATAAAATAATCTCTCTTTAGAGCTCTATTTTTGCAGGTTTCATTCCATAATAATTTTTTGTTATGAATGGACAGGTTCAACTTTCAGGAATTCTAAGAAGAACTGGTTCAAGTCCTTGATGAAGCTGGAATTTACTTCTATAAAGAAAACCAGGAAGAGGGTATCACAGTTTGTCACTTCAGTATAGGCCTTACATGGTACCCAGCCTTGGGCCAGCTCTTTGCCTCTGGCTGAATTGCACTTTAAGCCCTCTAGTGAAAAAAAGAAAAATTAAAAGCTACCTTGAAAGACAAGTTTGGGGAATGTTCTTCTTGACTGAGGATAAATTAAGAGTTAAATAATATTTTTTGATTTGGTTAAAAATCAGTTTGTTAAGAGCACTGGCTGCTTTATCACAAGAAATGACAATTTGCATTAAGTATGCCTAAAATAGGTATGAAACTACTTGATCTAATTGGAACTATTTGATAGTAAATATATTAATTTTTAACATGGGCAAGAGGTTCCATCAGTATGGCTAGAGAGTTTAATCAAGAGAGTTTTTTGATGGCTAGGTGGGGTTTTCTGCCATTTATTACTACAATAGCGGCAAGGATAATAGTAAACTTCTATATTTTATTTCTTCTAGCAGCATAGGCACGTAATGTCATAATATCTATGCTTATCACTACTAGAATTTGGTAGTTGTTTATAATTTAATAATTTAGTATGATACTTGCTGTGTTAGTGATCTGCCTCTAGCTCAAATGTTTGGAAAGTTTCAGGTCATCAGTTTGCAAGAATGGATGTAGAAAAACTGTGCCTAGGTTGGAACTGTTCCCAGTTGTGCTCCAACAAAACTAGTGCTTGAAGCAAGGGCTTTGAGTTCAGCAGTGGGTTTCTGTAATGTTGAGGGTGATGCTCTTACCTCTCTCATCAGTCTTAGTTCAAATTTGATCAAATCACATTCCTGATGATATCTTTGGAATGAATCATTTGGGTCAGATGACTAACAAAAGTAAACTGAAATTGTATCTCATTGTAAATTTTAAATCAGAAATGGAAAATTATGTCACATCAAAAGTTCTGCTTTTTGTTTAACATATGGAATCTGGTGTACTCATCTTCTCTACAAATTCCTCTCTCCCCTCTGTCCTTTTTATGTTTGCCTTTACCTAGGGTGAATGATGTTGCCCTACTAACATCAGTGAGATTGAGCTAAGTGCTTAAAAAAGTTGGGTCCAGATTTGATATCTATCCTATACTTCAGTGATCATTACACACTTGTTTGAAATATTGTTGTTCTTGTTGATAAAAGAACTGCAACCCAGGGGAAGGGCTCACATTGGAGAAGTTCATGGATCACTGTCTCCCATGGGAGGGACCCGACGCTGGAGCAGAGGCAGAGTGTGAGGAGTCCTCCTTCTCAGAAGGAAGGAGTGACTGAGACAACATGTGATGAACTGACCACAGCTCCCATTTCCCATCCCACTGTGCCACTGAAGGGGAGGAGGAAGAGAAAATCAGGAGTGAAGTTGAGCCTGGGAAGAAGGGAAGAACGGGGGAAAGGTGATTTTAAGATTTGCTTTTATTTTTCATTATCTGAATTGGCAATAAATTAAATTTGCTTTTGCCCCAAGTCACGTGTGTTTTGCCCATGATGGTAACTGGTGACTGATCTCTCTTTGTCTTGACCTTGACCTGCGAGCATTTTTTAATATTTTCTCTCTCCTGTTTAGCTGCAGAAGGAAGTGATAGAGTTGCTTTTGTGTGCACCTTGTGTCCAGCCAGGGTCAACTCACCACAGTCATTTATTAAGAGAAATTACATCGAGGTGATTTATGTTAAAGAAATATTGAATGTAAGTATATTAATTTTCAGTCATATATCAAGATTCTGGTAACTGCAATGTAAGTACGAAAATGCTGCCTGATCTGCAGCTAGTACATATTACCACTAGCAGTTACTTCTGTGAAAAATGCATCAAATACACAGAACTCTATTCTTGTCTAATGAGTTGCATTAACTCTAACATGCAGGAAATTTATACAATATGTTTATATTTTCGAAGTGTATCTGATTTTAAGCTGCACTTAGGTACTGACTAAGGAATTTTAGTAGGAGGTAGTGTGTGCTATAAAGCCTTAATAGGATGTAAAATGCTTCATTGAGCATTATCTAACATGTCTAAGACAAAATGTGGGCTAAAGATGTGGTGCTTTGGATGTTATTATAATTTCCCTGAGCATCATACGTATAATTACAATCCCAAGTGATTAATTTTCACATTTAAACGTAAGCAGAAATTGAAGTTCTCAGTTTGACTTCAGAATATAAATATACAGCAGTGGTTCTAATAATTAAGGTTCTGATGGCCTTATGTACTTTCTTGCAGATGTTTGGGGTCCTGTTAATTTTAGTAGGGTCCATGTGGGAGAACAGGTCTACTCAGGCAGACTGCACTGTGCTGCTGCGACTCAAGCACTGTTAAATGTGCTTGTGTCCAGAGCTTGAGGAGTGCCTGTGTCACCATCTTATACTTCTTTGGGGGTAAGGAATAAAACTTTAGAAAAGACTGTATTTGGAGATTTGATGGTTTTCAGGCATAAGACCAGACAACTACCCCTAACAAAAATCATGCTTTACATATTTTCCAAATTTTTGCCATTTTTCTTTCTTATTGCTGGAGCAAAGTGAGTGAATGATTACTCCTTTATAAATGATAATATGAATAGACATAATGAGTTATTCAGATCCTCAGAAATATACCTGAAAATCATGTGGTTTTTCCTTTCTTAATACTTTGGCTCAGTGCTAAGAGGTGCTTGTAACAGGGACTAATCACTTTCCCTGTACAGGTACAATATTAAATGTTTCTATCCATATTTTTTTAGAATAATTACAGAACTCAGCTGTTTCCATTTAAAATGTTTCTCAGTTCTTTCCTGTCTTGATAATCATACAGCAGAGACCTGTGCTTATTTCTACCAGTCTGTTGCATGCAAGTGTGAGGCTGCTATGAATGAAAGGAGAAATGTGTGGAATTATCAGAAACTCAGAGGAAAACAGCTGTGAGACCACCCTTATAACATTGAACCATAAATGTCAAGGAACATACAAAATGTTAAAAGTATGCTTTAATCCTTAGAGCAGTGGGCTTTCAAACCTCACCATTAGTTCAAATCATCTCAGTACAAGAATATTACTGATACTCCTATTTCTTAACTCATTCCAGGAAGAGAAAGTCTGAGCCTTTTGCTGTGTGAAGAGACAGGAAAGACAGAGCACAAGTAACACACGTCACACCACACAAATACAGCAATCTGGGTGGTCATACTATCACTCATATTGCTTATCCATGTATCTCTTCTCCTTTCTGTTTTTCCCCAATATATTTTTTTTCTTAAAGGGAAGCAGTTGTGTACTCCTTTATCTGCAGTATTGAATAGTGTCTGTGTAGACTTTATATAGTATTTAGTACTCAACCTGATGATCAGCTTGAGTCCTTTGGAAGCTGTGTAGGAAGCCAAATGTTTATAACAGATTTCAAACAAAGAGTGCTGAGAAGGGAGTTAAATGGATGTGCAAAATTTACTGATCCAAAGTAGATTTGGGAATGAAACTGGAAATTGTCTTAGTAGATCAATACAAGTCACTTACAATTTTTTTTTTTTTGTTAAAAGTCTATGTAATGGTCAATTTTACAAATAGTGCAAATGGTCACTTGCCAAGAGGCCAATTGTACAGGACTGGAGAACAGGTAATGACTGAGCCATAGAACAAAGTTAATAGGAATGAACACATGTAGAATTTTGAGATATATGGTCTTGGTACCTAGACTAAGACTGGTACCTAATCAAGGTTCAACCTGACTTTTACTCTTTGTAAGTGCGAATATTCTTGTGTACTTAAAATTCTTGATAACTAAGTTGTTACTTTTTACAAAGTGAACAAATTTTTTAGGAGAATTTTAGCCTGAGGAGTCCTATTTGTATTTCTGAGGAAGAAGTGTACTCCTTGCACAGGGGAAATCATCAGAGTATCTGTCCACTTCTATATTAGGTAACTCCAGGAGGTCTCCTCTGGGTTCCTTGTGGCTTTAGAAATGGTTACCTCAGACAGAATCTAGTCCTGTGTCTAGACAGGAATGGAAAGTGATTTTGGCTGAACTGATCAGCATGAGTGTATTGGCTCCAAACATTGTTCAAAAATGGGAAAAAAGTAGTATCCCTGCATGAAGGCGATGACAGTCAGGAGAGTGGAAATAATTTCTGTACATTTTATTATTTTGTGGCAATCCTGTTAGAAAAGAATCAATCTGAGATAATATGAAACAAAAGAGTTCTGTACATATTGACATACCACAGATAATTTAAAAACAAACCTAGTTCCAGTGATATTGGAAGTGGCATGGTGCTCAAGCTCATCGCCCAGAAGCAGGAAGATGTGTGAGAATGCATTTAGACATTTATCATTTCCCTCTTGCATCCAATCTCTTCTCTTTGTCTCCAGTTCCTTCTGCATTTCTTTCAGCAGGGGTAACGCAATGGACGGGGACAAGTTCATAGGTCACCTAAGCTCTTGGGAACCTTCACTACCGGCATAAAAATCTTTCTATACTTGTTCTTAGACTGGAAGTAGATACTGCATTATTCTTTCCTGACACGACTTCAGTGCTTGTTCTGTCTTCATTCCTGATATATTATTTGTATTTTGAATATATCCTTCTGAAATACGTCTCATATATGTTTCTGAATTTCCTTTGGCAAAGCTGGATGCTTTCAGGCTACTTTTAATTTATTAATACTCATTCAGAGTCTGATTTTACTAAAATAAAAATCGTATTTACCTTTCTACAGTCCTTCTGGCATTTCAACCTGGGTATTGCACTAATTATTGTATTATTCTCCCCATCTTTGACTGTATTCATCATATCAGCTTTATTTCTAGTCCCTATATCACATTATCTTTTTCCTGTACAGGAAGCCAACTTGTATTACTTTCAAAATCATGCTTCCTTCCTACTTTTTCCCCACTAATATTTTCCTAGGAAATGTCTTGGCAATTGAACTCCTACACCAAGTTTGATGCAGACTTCCTTCATCTGTAAAAACATTTCCTGATAATGCTTTCTCATTCTCTTCTGAAGTACTGTGGCAAGATCCAAGGACTAATTTTTTCCATATCTCATTCTTCACTTTACTTCAAATAGTCCCTATTGTGTCAGCCAAAACCCCAGTGTCATTTATTTCTGTTTATTCACTATTCTCCCTGTACACAGATTGCTCCCTCTCTCATTGCTTTTGTTTTACCTCACCCATCTGCAAACTTTATATGATGGTAATTTTATCTCCCAGTTGATAGCTTGATTTAAGCAAGTCTTCGTCATTCCAATATAATCATAATTTTCCCTCAACATATGTTTCTAATACAACAATCTTGTTACATATGTTTCTAGCATTTGTAAAACACGTTTATCCTGTTCTTTGTCTGTTCACTTTTTAAAAAATGTATAGGAAGAAATGGTTTCCACGCTGACTTCATTTGCAAACTCAGCACCTTTTCCTCTAACCATTATAGTCCTTATCTATTTTGTCTGTATGAACTCTGGCTGTGTGGCCATAAAAGGAAATTAAGACTCTTTCAATTTCTCTTTTCATCCCTATCTGAAACTGTTTCTGCAAAGTCAATCTTTTTTAATCTTAGTAGGTTGTTAGTCCTTCTCTTTAAGCAAGAAGCCTTAAACTATTTCTTCTCTTCACAGAGTATTTCAAACTTTTTTAATCAGTTAATAGTCTACAAGATTAATCTGTTGCCATCTTGATTCAAAGGTTTCCTTGGAAGGATATTTAAATGGTAGACCCACATGATATGTTCTTTCTTTTTCAAGCAGTCGCCAATGCTGTCAGTCATCTCTGGGTGTTAATGTCTTCAGCCTGAAGTAAAATTGCTTGACTAGAAGTCAGAATATTTAATAGTTGTGTGGGTTGCATATATCATAGGCACAAATTTTTCTTTTTTAATCAATCAACTTTATTGCTCTCCCTTTTCGACATAGCTAGGATGATGCAGAAAGGTTTGGATGTTTGTCAATCTAAGATCATTCTCGTTTTGGAAATTGATTTAAAAAAATCACTTATCTGTCTATTAATGGTAGAGAGCAGCCATCCAACTATCCTACAACTGCCTATGGAAAGTAAAAGTCTGGTTGATTAGATTATAGTTTTACCACTCTTCCTAGTATGAGAAAGGAACAGTGCACCTCCCTTTCAAAAATATTTTTACTTGATTAAGGCTTGAAGAAAAAGTGATTCTGCTCTAACTCAAGAGATTTACAGCTCCAGTCTTCTTCTCCTTTTTCACTTTCATTGTCTATGTTCTGTTGTCAGCTGTTCCACTTCTGTTGCCTTATTTTACAACAACTACTGCTTCACACTTCTTTTGACATATTTACCTATAAGCCACGACTACATCTGCACACCAACTTTCTGTCTCGCTAACCTGGGATGTATTTCACTGCAGTTCTGGTAGCTGCATTAGCAGTTACGATTCTGCTAGCTGAACTCTGATGATGATTGACCTAGTGTAGAGAGAATGAAAAACTGGAATCTCTTTTCACTTTTCTCATTAGTAAAGCACTTGCTTCTAAGCCTTCCACTACAGAAGAAGTGGAAAAACAAAAAAAATGGAAAAAAAAATCAGACCTATTCATTATGGTTAAACTGCAGAGTGTGTGAGATTGATTTAGACAGTATGTGTTTATTCAGGTTGGAATACGCTTTGAAGTCTGAGGATCAGGGCTATAGACTTCAAAGAGCTGAAAGGATTTATGGAGTAGATAGTAAGTCTAAGAGTGCCATGTGAACCAGGCAGTGTGGACAGAGACCCAGGAATTTGGATATGAGTGTTTGGCACAAGGACAAACACAAGAAACACAGGTACCATTGGTCCTTTTCTGTAGGAGACGGCCTCAGATGGGCCTCTGCTGAGTGGAGATAGGCAGCTTCTTCTGTATCGTGGTGGAGAGCACAAGAAGGAAAGCACTGCTGGTCAGTTCGGGAGTCTCTGCTAAATAGGGTGGACCTTGCTAACACTGGTGTAATCTATTTGCTACTTGGAACCCAATTATTCATGGGCTGAAATAAGGATAGACCAAGATAGAGAAGAACCTATGCCCAGATCGACAGATCAATGGAGAAAAATTCATCATGATGTAGAGAGTGGGAGAAATGTATCGCAGAATGAGAAAAAAAGTAAGTAAAAATGCAAGTGAATAAATGTATGAGAATGAACAAAATTAAAATATAAAAACTGTTGTTGAAATGGATAAAGATACAGAAATAAAAGATCAGTAGTAGAGTGAAAATATGATTATACCAAGAAAAATGTTTAAAAACATGCATTTACCTATCTTATTACTTCAACTTACAAAATAACAACATCAGTGCCAAAAACTATTTTACAACTGTTAACTTGTTCTGCACTAAAAGCATAATCATGACAGTTGCTTATTTTCATGATTTTTCATGAATCCAAGAGTTGAAATGGAAATTATCCATTTTGCATGAGTATGATTTCTGAACACTCACAAACAGATACTATGGCTTACCCTCTAGAACAGAACCTTCAGGATAAAACGTCTGATGGATTTTACTTTACGTCATCAAAGCAGAGGGTTGGGGGTAAGCTGATATTTTTGAGGGTGCGTTTATTTTTGATATATCAGATGACTAATGATTGCATGCGTGAAATGTTATAGGCATCCTTTTAAACTTGATACAGGCTGATTTTAAGGAGCCACATGATCTCATTTCACTCAAAAACTAAGTGATCTTGAACATGACATGATCACACTTTAGGTTAAAATCTCCTGACACCCCATTGAACTAAATGGGAGCAGAGAGAGCTTAGCACCTTCTCTAAAAGTTGTGGCTTGTTAACAGGATCAAGTGAAGAATGTGCAGGAGGTGAATCAGGAATAAAGTGTTTCCATGAACCAGGAAATATCAATGGCTGTTTTTCTCATTCTGTACAAAGCATTTCAGAATAAACTTGTACAAATCAAGATGGCAATATGAGGCAAAAATTGACTTTAGGTCTGTATGGCCACACATTACCATCAGTTAGAGCTGCAAAAGTTTGCCTGTGGGGAGAGGTTAGCCAGGAAAGCCCTGACTAAATGATAACTCTCACACCCACTTTGGAATACTCAAATGTTCTTCAAACACCAGTATAGGCATTTAGAACAAACACAGCTTTTCTTCAAAGTTTAGTTAATATTCCATATAGGCTGTTTGCCATGATGACTAATGTACTACAACATTGCTGTTCTGCATTAAACATCAGGAAAATGTACATCTGCACTGGATTTCTTTTCTTTCCTTTGTTTCTAAAATGCTGAGTTCTGCTAAAAAAATTGGATGAAAATCAAATATGAGAAACTTAGCCAACTTTAGTGAAATGATATCAGAGTTATATTATCGCTTAATGAAACAAGTATAGAGGGCTGATTGATTTATAGAGCAATTTTTTGCACCATTACCTAACTTGATTGTGTACAAATAGTTTTCTGTATTCACAACCATCATGTTCCTGCATTTCTAGTATGTACATTTCAAAAATGGATGTCTTTTTATATAGGACCAAAAGATGTGAAGGTTTTCATCTGAAGAGTGTTGATGTCATGTGAAGCTGTTTATTGAACTTTTATACTTTTTAGCACTTTCCTCTAAGGATGACAGACAAATAGATTCCTTTTTCCTGCTGTGATTAATATCTTTTTGGAACCAGGGGAAATTTCAACATGTATGTTGTTGCACAGTTGTGATAAGATATCCCCACTTACCCACAAAATGATTGTGTCTTCTTTTAAATAGACCGAGAGTCATTCTGCCCAGACATTTAGTTTATCTCCATCCATAAACACTGTAAACTGCAACTTTAAGAAGTCATGGTTTTAAATGGCATTTCACCTAGCTCCTCCTGTTTCCTTCACCTCTGGCTTTAGGTCTAGATCTTGCAAAGAAATGTTGCTTTTCATAGGGATTCACAGAAATGCAAGGTTTTTTCCTGAGAGAGGACTGTGGGATTATGACTGTGAGACCATCATTTACATAAGGGTCAGACATTAAGGATTTCATGCATTGCCTGCAAAACATGCATGTCTGGCTCTTGACTCATATCCCTGAATCTAAATTAATGTCAGGAATGCTTCTTGATCAACTTTCTCTGCCGCCATGTTTGGCATGTTGGGTGAGGATACATAAGGAAAGTCATGGTCTTGCTCTTCATGTGGAAGAAACCTGTGCTCAGGAGCATCTGAGAAGTGGTAAACTCTTACCACTCAAACTCCTCTTTGTTCCATTACTCAGGTGACCAGCAAGCATTTTATTGATGTGACCTAGACATTAGTGCAGAGAAAAAGAACCCTCAGAGGTCAGAACCTGGGAATTTATGGATTGGTTACCTCCATCTCCATAAATAAAACCTTTGGATGCTTAAAAGTTTTAATTATGTTTTGGATTCATAACAGATCCTGTTTTCTTGGGAGTGTAGTAATTTAATGCAAGGAAGCTTTTTTAGGGGAAAACCTCCTTTTTTATGCTATGCATGACTGAATATAAAATTTCTGCTCTCAAGAAATTATTTCCAAGCCATTTAATTATGACACATCCTGTGATTTTTGTGGAGGCTTTCTAATGCAGACAGATGTTTGAAATAATGGATTTTTCCCTGTATTCCAAGAAATCTAATTTGGAAGAAGAACCCCCTATACTGGCTGATTTCCTCTCTGTAGGGGCCTAAGTGTTATTGATACTGTACTCCAGTACAATGACAATCAGGTTGTTTTCAGCCTCAGATCTTGTATATCTAAGCAGGACAAGGAAATATTTAAATGAGGGGGAATGGAGACTATGTTCACATAAATGTTTAAATATAATAGGCCACATTAATTTCTGGTACAATTACATGGATATTACGTTGGTTACATCTATAATTCAGAAATTATTCTGGTAAGTACTATTCTCAGTTGAGCTAAAGCAGAAATTAACCAGTGTTAGAAAATGCCCAAGTAAACACAATTTGATTTACATATTACAGAACAGTGAAATAGATGTTTCTGCTCTTAGACCAGTCTAGACTGTGAGAAAAGTGGGTGATAAGCATAGCAGCTCTGGCATACTAGGTGCATATGAGACAGTACACCCGCACACCTGCCCGTCCAAACCCGTCACCTTCACAATGTGTTTCCTCTTCTCAAGTTCCTTTTGACATATGACTCCATGCAGGGACCTAGTCTTCCTGCTTCCATATGCTCAGAAGTTCCTCCCAGTCTTTGTGATTTATGAAGCCAGCTCAGAGCCTCACAGAAGTACAACTACTTGTGTAATTTGCTGTAAAAAACTAAAAATGCTGAGCAACAACTCTGACACAACCACCAGCAGTAGGTTCACAAGAAAGCAGTTTGAAGCCCTCTCCACAGAGTGAAGCTGGAACACTTGGTATGTTGTTCTACAAGGACAGAGATACCTGCTGTGTGCCACAGAACGTCTTTCAACACCAGCTTAATGACCTATTTGGCATCTTTCAAAGAAAAAAATTCTGCTGACACTTTTATATGTGGTAACAGCCAAGAAAAACATGACAAGATCTGTGGAGGTGGAAGTGTCTCATTGACCACACCTGGCAACAGGGACAACCAGGAAGATTTCCTAAGAGCATTGTTTTGAAGAGTTTCCAGGGACAAGAGTTTACTATGAATGATTATTAACAAACAAAAGAGTTGCCAGCTGAAAATGATCCAGCCATTTCCAAGTGTATCTTCCCATTGCCTTGAAAGCAGGCCTCTCAACTCCTCCATAAAAGGTCTTCAATGCATCTGTTTTGCCGAAAAAATCTGCTTGTGTTGGACCGGACTCCTTTCTAATGTAGACCTAGTCAGAGGTACCTGATTGCATTTTAGACTGGCTCTGGAGTCTCCCAGTGGTATTTGCTAGACCTTAACAGTATCAGCATCAAGGCTGATATATTCAGGGAGACTTTGGGATTGAAATGTAAATAGTGTGGTGTTATGAACCTGGTGACTTAGCAGAAAGCATTTTCCACACTTGAGAGAAAGGAATGAATGTAGTGCTGTAAGGCAGATCTGAGATCTGGGGACACGGAGCCAGACCAGGAGCTGGAAAACAGTGAAAGACTGAAACTAGTGTGGAAACCTTGGAAAGGTAGTATGGTTTTCAAGTGCTGACATATCACCAGAGCATTTTCTTCATTTAACAGAAATCGCTAGCAAGGTGTTGGAACTTTAAGGACAAGTAGAATGGAAACATCAGGGACTGTAAATTGAGCCTGTCAGCTTTAGAAAATCCATGTAATAAAAATTACCATGATCAATCTTGGAAGAAATAAATGTCTCACAATAGGATCTCTGCATTGATACTATTAATTTCTAAATAGGGATGTGATTCCTGAGATTCAATGAGTGGATGCACTGCGTATTTCCTTAGAAACCAAGCAGATGCAGAACTGACTGAAATAGTAAGTGTTAGTAAATTTGAGGAAGAGATTGTCAGTAGGAATTCTGAAGAGATATGATTAAAATATCTTATTTTACAGAAGGTAACAGCTCAAAGTTGTTATAACTGAGAGTGAGAAGACAGTGTCAAAAGATTCAAGTGAAAAACCAAGATTGCTTATCTTTTCAGTGGTTCTTGAAACCAGGAAAGCATTTTGAAAGGATGATAATGGTCTCAGAAACAGACTTCAGATATCAGTAAATAGGTTCATTGTGCCTAATAAGAGTTTACTGAAATACCAGTAAATGGCATCAAAATTATAAGACTCTAGATGTTTTATGATATGGCTTTTAATTCTTGTTGTCTCTTCCACGATATTATTATATTGTTGTCTGCAGGAGTAGGGCAGGTCATACAATATAAATTAAATAAAACTTTTATTATGTCAGGCACGAAAATACATTTTTGGCCTACAGGTTTTCGCAAACTTTATTTTTACAAAATTATTCTCTTTCTGCTGAAGAACCAGCACTGCTCTTTCAAGCCAATGCAGTTTCATGTGGAATGATACTTCCATCGCAAGTTAAGATGATTCATTGATGTTCATGTCCACAACCTATTGATTGTTTCTCAGAGTACTTTCCAAGACCAAAATAATTGTTTCACCTCCTGTCCTAGCACTTTTTCTTGACTCTATCAAATGTAGTGAAGTAAATTTTTGCTACTTTTCTATCAAATGTATATTTTGTTTCAAGGCATTTTTTTAGATATACAATAACCTCTATTTTTTAAAAATAAAAAGTTGTTAAAAAACAACAAAACAAACCAGACTCCTACCTTATAGCTTTTCTTGCAATGAGTCTTATTTTCTTAGTCATTGACTAATAATTAATGTAAATGTTGTAATTAAGTCCCAAGCCAAACTGAACTCCTCATCACTACAATTCAAGCTGTTGTGTAGGTCACCATGAGATGCTGCAGTTTGAAAAAATACAATGTGAACTGAAATTGTTGATACTCTTAAGGCCATCTCTTACGTACTGTACTGGAGATTATCTAATTCACAGCTTGTTTTTAGCAGCTTCTCAGCTTTATTTCTTATTCCTAGCTTTTCTTCAAAGAGCCTGTGCTATTCCATCTCAAATACATATATCTACATTTTATCAAAAGTCATCACTTATCTTTCAGATTGCCAAACTCGTCAGTCCTAGAGTTTAAGTTCTTCACAACAAATTCCTGTCCCTTGTTAAAATCAGGAGGGTAATAGAAGTATGTATGAGATTATTTTTTTTGTACTTTATCAGGTCTTTTTTCCAGTTTGTCTTTCCTAACCAATTTATGAGACAGGAGCTGTCTGGGGCTAATAAATATTCATTGGATGAATGTACCCCTTTTATTTTCAGGCCAGTCACATTTTGATCTGTTTTGGAGACTCAAGTCTCTGTCTTTACTTACAGGACATTTCAAGATGTTGATTGCTCTGAAGCCACTCTCTGTGAATACTGCAACTTAAGCAGCAGACAGAGGAGCATGCAGGATCCCAGGCTGGTACTGTCTATTCCTAAGGCCAGACCTACACAACATTCATGATTTTTTAAGCTTGCATCTTACTGAATTGTCTGCTTGTGCAGATGTTGCTTAAAATCTTCCTTATCAACACAAATATGCTACTTTGTTGACCCTTTGTCTGTTGAACAGGTCTCCGTCTTGTTTCCTCTAACCACTGTCATACTAAGAGTCCCTCGTGCAGTAATGACAGAATTATATACAATGTTTTTTTGTGTTTTCTGACCCATATATGGAAGAATAAATTAATTTACTTTGTTTGGTCAGTATTACAATGATCATATAATATTCAGGGGTGTCCATTCTTGATGATGTATGTATAAATTGATATTGTTTTATCAATTGATTATGTATTATCCAGAGTGATGACCCTACATGGTAATAAAAGACTGATTTGGATTTTGTTCAGCACAATGCTGACAGTTGAAAAGAACCAGTGAAAACAACTAATTACTAATTGGACATGCTTGGCTCCTTTTATTTATTTTAGACATTTTCCCAGTGCATTGAAATTTCAAGTGTCAAACGTATACAAGCACCTTTTCTTCCTACTAGCACTTGTCGAGTCAGAAGGGATCAGAATAGTGTCCCTTGTCACAAGGCATATAAGTATTCCCAAATTATCTGCTGCTCACTAGCTGTTCTTTCATTGCTTTGTTGTTCTATTTATTCCACTATTATTGCACCTCATTTTTCATCTGTCTAATATTCCTGTGAGACAGACCCTGCTTACACTCCTATTACATACAGCCTGAAAATTAAAGATGCAAGAAGCAATTTCCATGGACGTGGAGAGCTTGGTATTGTAAATGACAATTTACAAGTGTGTGAGGCTTTGTTTGTTCACTTCAATTCACTTAATTAAACTAAAAGGAAGGAAAGAGTATAGAAAAGCAAACTACAAGATGCAGCAGGGGGTAAAGATACAAAGCAAAGCAAAACAAAGCAGAACCCTGCTCAGAAGCATCAATGCAGTTCCCAAAAACACTGACTATGTTTGATATATATATCTATACTGTCTGCTCTCTCAGAAGCAGCAAATTTAGTCCCACATAGCTGTAGAGATCCCCTACTGATATTAATAACACCTATAATGGTAATAGCTCCACAGAAAATTTCTTAGAATTAAATACAAAATCTGAACCCATGTATTAGCCCCCTACATGTGTATGATGAGTCATCTCTCTACATAAACACTTGATTTTACTGCTATATATGCTAAGGATACAAAAACATTTGAACATGCTTGGCTTAAAAGGCTTTCAGACTTCATGACCTAGCTTAGGCCATGAAAAGAATCTGACAGTAAACATGAGATAGAGAACAGTGATGCTAGGTTCAAAATTCCCGGTAACTTCAGTTGCTTTTCCCAAGCCCCAGACAAGGGAGACCACTGCAAGGAACCTGTGAGTCAAGGGATATTTTATCCAACTAATTCTTATGGGGATAGAAAATCCATATTATATGTCTTGTTTCTGAGGCTAGAAGTGCAGCGGTGTTCTTGTCAGAGAAAACTTATGGAAATATATGGAATATATGATCTTATGTCTTCTTTTCCATAGACTTTGCTCAGGAAGTTACAGGAGGACTTTGCTTGGACTAGATCCTGTGCTCCTGTGTGAGGAATTTATGAAATGTCTCTGAGTTTAAAATCTGCTTCTCCATACACAGCAGAAGATGTTAATTTTGATACAGTTATAAATTCTAGATTGATTTATTGTTTCAAATTGTACTTCATAACCTCCTCTACAAAGATTACAGATGAATGAAACTATTTCCAAATGGCTGCATTAGGCAAGTTAAGAAACTGAAATAATATTTTTGTGTCCTGATTGCATTCTTATCAAATAAGATACATACTCTGCATTCTGGATTGCCCAGGAGTCCTAAATGTGTCATTTGGGAGGTAGTCCACTGACTACCTGAAGGTCTATTCAAGGAATTCTTCTTTCTATGCCTGTCTATGTCATGTATTTTTTGTAAGTTTGGGTACATACAATGTCATTTTAATAATGTTTCCCTAAAGGAATCTCCCAGGTCTCATGGCATCCATTTATTTATAATGTATTCTTTTTAATGACCACCTAAACATGAGGCAAGTGTCCTTGGTTCCCAATAGCTGCTGAAGGGAATGGCATGTTCTCTGTAATAGGTTCAGAACTGGAAAGAGGAGCCAGACTGGTTTTGGTTCAACTGCTCTGAAAATATAAAATATGTGCAAATAGCTTGGATGTACATGCTAGCTCCTGATGTATTAATGTTAATTAAAGATTTGCTGGAAATTAAAATTTTGACTCTACAACATTTTCTACTTTCCACAAAAGCAACATTCATTTCCTGAATTATTCTCCTGGCTTGCAGGCAGGATACAGATTTCTCCTCTGTTCCTGACAGCAGGCGTCTGAAAATACCATGACAGCTCACTGATTTATAGTATTAGAGTGAGTCACAGAGGCTGCTGGGCATCTCTCAGACCCTAATAGTGAAAAGGGAGAGGTTCATGACTTCCACTCTGAAAACTTTCTCCACCCCTTATTGTGTGAGAAAATGAGGTCCTGGCTCAGGAACTGCCTCAGGTAGATTTAATTAAAGTAGATGTATTTAAAGTATAGAGCTCTTTTACAGAAACTTCCAGATTTCCCATTTTCAATCTGATGTGGCAAAAATGTAAATAAAGGTATTTTTCAATTGCGTACAAATATAATATAGTTTTCTGAGAGGAGCAAGGACTGAAAAAAAGAGTATAGATATGGCCAAATAGCTGTCCTCATCTGTATGCTTTCTTATTCCCTTTCTCTTGGTGCAGGTTGTTTCATAGAGAGAAAGGGCTTTTAGGACTAATAGAAGTGCTTTCTTTGCCCCATGGTCCCTCTAAATTTATTAGCACTTCTGAAAAAAGTCTTATTGCAGATAAATTTGGCTAGTTATTGCTTTGGATAAAACTAAGATGCTTCATGACACCTAAAGTCTTTTCTGCACTAATCTTTCTGGAAAAGTGGCATATACTCTATATTCAGCACTTTTCATAGAAAAAAAACCCTCTAGTGGTGAGTCCATTATGGAATTAAAAACTGCCTTTAAACATTCACTGTATAATTAGCTGAGATCTGGGCAAAGATCTTGCCAGATATAATTTGAAAGCTAAAAATCACTTCTGGCTGCAGTTGCCACTTGGAGAACTAGAGGAATTTTGCCTCATAATAAAAAATTATTCTCAAATTTAGACCAGTCTCTTTTCCCACAAGTTCCCTGATTTGGTCATACCACACTGAGATGGTCAGGTCCCCTAGAAGTTACTGGCAAAACTCCCAGCAGTATTACATGTACAGGCCTTTAAATACAGTTAATCTCAATTTATTCTATTCACTTTAAGCATGTGTGTAAACTACTATAAACTAGTTTGCCATGTTCCCTCTTTATGAGTGTCAGAGGCAGCTCAGCCCACCACAAGGCACTTGTCTAAAATAAAGGAGGTAAATAGCAACCTGGTGGTACCAGAGCTACATGGACTCAGACTGAGCACGCTGAAGCCAGAGGAGGTGTACCCTTCAACACACGGAACTATCAGTAATTTAAAGTGTTCAATTCACATGTTTTCTTAAATATCCATTCATCACCATTTTGGTGTGGCATCTGGTTTTCTTGAAAGTTGATTCAATCATAGTTCTTTATGGAAAAGAAGTTTTTTGCATTATTTGGTCATTTACCAAACATGATTTTTGAACGCCATCCAAATGAGGCACAACAGGATGGGCCAGTGAAGTAATTTTTTATGTGGTTTTGCAGTTAATCTAATTTTTTTTTAGTGCAGCTCTGTTAGTGATGTGGTATTATGTGTTTTGGCATAATCCTCTAATCAAAATACTGTTTGGAGCTGCTTATGTTTTCTTTTTCCAAACTGTTGTGTATTGTTATAACAGCATTTTTGAAAGATGGATATTAAATGCATCATAGATAAATATTCATATTTTACACATGAGAAAGGTAATTTAAGGGCTCAAACATTAATTCAAATTCTACAGTATTACAGTGAAATTTAATCTTTTTCTGAGACATGGAAACCCAAACATAAACCAGCAAATTACTAGTTTTCTCTCATATGCTAGGAGAAAAATAGAATCATCATGAAAGTTTTGACAGACAAATTTATGGATATAAAAAATGTTAGCATTACAATAAATATACCTTAGGAAATATTATGTCTCTACAGCAATTCCAGTAATGTCATTACAAGAGTTTGTGCTATGAGTACTATAACACAATATTATTAGTGAGAGGAAGTGGAGAGACTGCTGACAAACTGTCTCCATTTTAAGCCTCTGCTTTCAGGTTGAACATTTCTGAGCTGATATTTAACTCATTGGTCTCTATGGATTTTACACAAACTGTTCAGACAGTCTGGAATATGTTGTGGACTAATACAAGAATAATGAAAAAAAATCATTTTCCAAGGATGAAGGATTTTAGTCCTGCAATGAAATGTCTGGGGGCAGAAATCTGGCAGATGGATATGACTGCTGGACCAGAGGCTGTGGTTTCCTATTCCATGAGCAAGTGATATTTTTCTCATATGTGAAGCTCTGTGTATGGCAGAGGGATGACTACTCTCAGGGAACAGCAGAAGGGAATTTTTCCCTTAGACCCTTCCATTCCCTCCTAGATCTTCTGAATGATCAGCAAAATACTTTCCCTCTTCATCCTAGGTTCCCAATAGCCAGGCTGTCCTGCTTTGTACAAGGTGGGAATGGTGAAGGAGCTGATACACATGTACCAGTGGAGCATCATGGCTTGTCCCGTGAAAGGTTATAGGCTCAGCAATGACCAGGGTAGTAGGACTGCTGGCCTCAGCTAGGAGGGTTCTGATCATGTAGAGGGTCTGGAAGGAAGGGAGAAGAGGAGGGAGGACCTGCAGTGCTGCTTTCTCATATATTAATTCTGATTGTGGGGCAGGGATGACCAGTTGTGGGGTCGAGGTCCAAACTGAGAAAATAAAGTGAGTATGGAATGTTCTGGACCTTGAGAGAAATTGAGAACATAATACGACAACACAAAGTAATCATCGATGTTTGTGACACCTGGTCCATGTGACGATTTCTCAGTGAAGAACTTGAGAGCTGCAATTTATAAACTCATAAAATAAATTCTTATTTTATAGAAAAAAAAATCTCTCCAGATGTGAAATCTTTTTAAACTTCCTTTTGGTTCATCTACTGCTTGTTGCCTGATTCAGCTACTAATAGGCAAATGTTGTTTGGATCAGAACTTGACAGCTCTGGTGCAAGAAGAGAGAGAAGTGTTAGCGTCATAACCTTAAGGTATTTGCTAAATATCCATTATTTAATTGTTGTGTTTTAAGAAGCCACATCCCATCAGTACACAATTACATGTGTAAATTTGGAACCTAGTTAAGACAATGTCTGGTTTCTTTTAGAAGCACTACCAGCTGGGAGTCGTTCTGAGTCCTGCCTGTTACTGGATGCCCTTGGAATTAGATACTAAAATATTAGGTTGTAATAGCTTTGCTGGGTATCTGGAATCCCGCAGATTGTATCTCTAGTTTTCTGAAATAGCCATTTTCACTGACCTAGGTTCAAACTGAGGACAGCAAAGCTTTAAAGCAGCAGCAGTAGCAGCAAATGTAATGTACCTTGATCTCAAGTTCCAAGTGCTGCCACACTGCTAATAGCTACAGCATCAGTGGAAAATAATTGTCAGAAGAGAAGTCATTGTGGGGGAAAGTCAATGGTGTCCATTTAAAATGAAACATTTCTTTGTAGTCTTTAAAAGAACTGCAGTTACATTGTAGACAATTTCTCAATGAAGAGTTTGAGAGCTGTAATTTATAAGCTCATAGAATAAATTCTTATTTTATAGGAAAAAGAAATTCTGTCCAGATGTGAAACCTTTTATAAACTGCCATTTGGTTCATGTACTATTTGTTGCCTGATTCATCTGCTAAATCCATCATACAACAAGAAAAAAATGTATGGCTATTTAAAACAAACAAAAAAAAGTTCATATTTCTGCAGAGTATCGATATAATGCTTTGGATTAGTTTGTGTACATCCCAGGTGTTGCTTTCTTTGTTCACTGCCATATATTTTGATCAGTGATTTATCAGTGCAAATTGAGGTGCAAATTCCTGTCAGGTTGTGCGGGAGAGTGTGAAAGAGACTCTTATTTGTCTGTTTTAGCACAAAGATCCCTGTAGATCCTCCCTCAGCAAGTCCAGCTATAGCTTCCTGTGACTATATTGGTTACCTTGTAGCATGAACTACATGAAAAGTCTATCCAGCAAGCCAGTTAACATTCAAAATACATTAATAAGTATGTAAAAGAAGACTTACAGTCAGTCCTTTTCCATCAGCAAAGCCTCAAAGATAAAGTTCCCATTTTCTTAACCTCTGAATAGAGCAGCTAGAGAGACAGGCAGAGGGGTCCTGCCCAGCTACTCCTTTTTTTTGTTTTATGCCCCATTGTATCAATGTTACTAAGAGTGGGTTAAAACAGACGAACAAGACATCAGGGCACAAAGACAATTAAAGAAGTGATATGTGAAGACAGTTAGTGTGAAATCAAAGGACATACCTCTATGGAACACCCTGTTCCCTGTCTGTTCTCCACACAGTGGAACTCAGGTGCCTTTACTTATCAAGACCTCCCAAGGACCTGCCAACACAGTTGGATACCTAATCACTTTTGAAAGTCTGACCACATACGTTTATTTCATTTATAATATGCTCTAATAATATAATATATTTAGAGAAGACCCTTGGAGATTTAAGCAGAGAACAGGGGGAAAGTGACTTCTAAAGCACAATGCTTAGGGTTTGGGGTTTTTTTTTTGGTTGGTTTTTTTTTTGTTTTTTTTTTTGCAATTATGCATTACCTGTTATTTGCAGATGGGGACTATGTGTCTCTTCTAGCTGTTCAGTGCAGTCTGGGAAAACTCTGACTTTAAAGCTTAAGTAAAAAAAAAAAGTCCTCAAAGTTTATAACAAAGGTAGGACATGAATTTACATATCTGCAAAAGTCATTGAGATAACCTCTTACACATAAATTGAAATACTGTGGCCTGTTTCTTGTCACTGTAAGATTTAACTCTGAGGAATACAAATGCACAGGATTAAAAACACAACTCTACAATAAATAGTAAATGAGTTTATAAATAAAAATTAATAACACAAACAGTACATAGTCCTGGGCAGAGTGATAACTTGGAAATACAAAGTTTCTTTACTGCTGTTTACACACAGAACTTGGAGAAGGCGGATAACTTCCTTCCTAATGGGCTGTTACTTTGCAGGCCATTAGTGTGGAATTAATGAAAGCTTGTCTGTGCAGCAATTAATTTCCCATACTTCTGTAATAACAAAGGAAAGGAAGAACTGTCCTCCTCCCACAGCTGATAGCTGTGTTCCTGTGCCTAGAGCACAGTCTTGAAGGATTGGACCATTTGGGTTCTGTTCCCACATCTTCTGTAATGTTCTGCATGACCTTGGAAAAATCATTTGATCTCTCTGTGCCTTAAATTCCCTTTTCACAAAAGGGAATTAATTATGCTTCATTGCTTCCAGAGAAGTGTCATTAGGCCCAATTAGTTAATGTCTGTAAAGTGCTTTGAGAGCAATCTTTTGACAGATGATATTCTAAGTGCAAAGTGTCACAGTAAAAATTTGTAGCAGTCTGGCTTAGTGTTATTTGTTTAGCACAAACAATGGTCTTGGCAGCCTAGAAATGCTAATCTGAGGTATTGCATAAAGATAAGATAAAATTACATTTATTTGGACTTTGATTAATCTAGATACCAAATCACATGCCTTAATGTAAACAGTAGTTACTGAAAGTGCTCTACGTGGTTATGCATTTAATACTCTTGAACAGAAGTCTTACTCCTAATTAATTTATCTCACCCCAAATAATTTCCTGAGGACTTCCAAAAGTTATGTTTTTAATTGGTGGGGTCATCAGGAAAAGTGATATAGAGCAAGGAGAAATGACTAGGTGGAGACCAATGTGTGAAATGTCAGGGTGTGTGTTTAAAAGATAAGATCAGAATTAGGCAAAGGAAAGATCAATTTGACAGCACTTGGAGAAAAAAACCAAACCAAAATCAAAACCGAAAAACCACCAGAGATATGTTTGAAGTCTAGTCATCAATGCAGACACAACTAAAACTTGCACTGATTGTTAAGACCTACACATGAGATTGAAAATAATGTTTGACAGATAGAACTTACAAGATTTGGATGCAGTGGTACAGAAGAAGGAAAAAAGTCAAAGATGACCACTCATCTTTCATATCTTAATGGCAAAGAGGATGATGCATAAAAAAAAAAAATGGAAAAATTAAAGGACAACAGATAACAAATAAATTTGTAGGTGATATATCAGCACGGACATTAATCAAAAATTTTGTTCAGGAAAACACAAACACGTCTGTAAGTTTGTCAAAACCCTCCATGAAAACAAGAAAGTTGTGCATACTGTTGCAATCTGGAAAGAGAACAGGTATGAGATGCAAAATACTAGTACCAGAATCAATTTTCAGACAGTTTAATAAACGGAATAGTTGTGAGGTGATTTGCTTTAGTAGCATGTTGTAGATTGAAACTATGTAAGAAAATGGCCCTATAGGTTGTTGGAAGTCCATACTGCACTTCCCACTCAGCCTGTGCTGGGCAGGAAGGTTAGGGCATCTATGCAGAATCTTTTATGGGATCATAGACTAGAATAACATTTATTATCTTCAACACATACTACTGTAAAAATATTTTTCAACAACTGATTTAATTAAAATGGCATAAGTAAAATTCAACAAAAAGAAAGTTACGTTTCCCTATTGGAATCTGTTTACTTATCCTGTTTACTGTTACATTATTATTTGTAACTTATACACTTAGTTAAATAAATGGATTTTGGAGAAAATCAGCATTTAGCTTCAATATATACCTTAAGGTTTTGAGCCATAGCATGTTGATATTTTCAGAAGACATTTTCCTGCATTGCTTAAAACGCAAGGAAGTACAAGGCTGAGACCTTAAAGAACAGGTTAAGTACTAAAGGGCAGCTTTGAAAGTTAGTGCTCGGCATATCCCGTGTGGCTTGAGGGGAAGAACTTGAGAAGCAAAGGGATCATCCAAACTCATGCTCTGAACATATTATTTCTGTCCCTATAGACTGACTAATCCAAAGGATTAATGGTGGAATTAATGACCTAACTCAAACCAAACTTTGTGGCTGTTTCACTTTTCTTTTATGCAAGCTATCAGCCTGTGCAAGTTGATAATTCAGTGAATGTGCTTGTAAGTTATCTCCTATAATGTCTGTTGAACTTAATTTGGAAATAAAAGTATTTTAGTTTCTGCCTTGGGTGTAAATCCAAGTTCAGATACCAAAATCCTAATACTTTTTCTAAAAAGAGCGATTCATGTAGAATCCAGATTTTGCCTCAAATCTATAAAGATCAAAAAAATAAAAACAACAAAGCAAAACCACAGTAGCACTCACTTCCATTAAGAAGTAGAACCTCCATACTTTCAAACTGATGAGATTTTTTTCACTGACTTCAGGGGAAGTCTGGAAAGCTGTTACAGATATTATGGACTTCTACAGGAATGAAAAGAGTGCGTTGGAAAAAAGCCAGGTTTTACAGATTATATTAGCTGTGTTCAAGAAATAAAGACCTATTTGCAAGTGCCAGTTCTAGCATGGTTTACGTGTTCTAAACACAGAATAGTCACGGGAAACAACAAAACAAGAAAAAAGCCTAGCTTGTTTGAAAAAACCCAAAGTTCATTCAGATACATGTAACTTCACATTTTTCATCTGGTATATTCATTGAACTTCCCACACGTATGCTATTTGGCTGCACTCAGGGTTCAAAGTTGTCCAAAATGTTAATGACACTTCATTTTCAGAAAATTAAGAATTGAGTGGCCTCTGTCTGTTTTATAAAGAGAAATAAAATGATGCTTGGTCATTCATGGCCTGCTCATTCCATGCAGCTATGGAATCATTACTGATTCTCTCTGAGTACTGTAATCCACATACACTTGTCTGAAAGCTGTTGGCAGATACACTTTCTCTACTGAACCCGCAGTTTTGGGTTTATACCTCCTTTAAGGCCATAAAACGCTCTTTTAATTTCTGTGTTGGTCTTTGAATAGTTATAGAATGGAAATATTACTCATGATTGGTACTAAGGGAACACCAGTTCTGAAATGCCCCTTAAAATGCTAATTTTTCCCACATCATTGTATATAGCTTGCATATTAATATGCATCTCTTCAATTGTAGGCAGTGTGTCTGGTCTGATTTAGGATCCCTGGTCCGGGGATCCAAACCCTTTCTCAAAGTGAGGTATTGGATACTTGTTGCCTCTGTGGTCTGGGGAAGTACTCACAGTCATCAGGGTCTTTAGCATATTTTAAGCTTGCCCAAAGAAAACCTAAAGTACTAGGTGTCATGGAATATAATATAAAATAATCACAAACTCCTCTGGTCCGTGAGAGTAATCCAGGTCCCAGTAAAATTTAAGACAGCTGCTGGTGCATTTGTATTGACTTCCTAGTCAGAGTTGCAGTGCAATGGTACTTCAATATCACAACTCTTGAGTGGGGACAATATATTAAGCTATTCACCACTAACTCTGACATCCTGTTTTGAATCTTTCTGGATTCCCGAGCAAGAAATACTGCTTACTTAACTTCCCATTACATATTTGGATACTTTCCTCTAAAGGGAGAGAATAATTCATCGTTTTTGCTGCAACTTGCACTGGTAAAGCTTTGCACTGGTAATTTAATTCTATATTCATTTAGTTTGAATTACACAGGGAACATCTGCAACGATTCCTAACAATAACTACATTTCAAGACAATTACACAGTAATAACTAGAGCTGCAGGATGATGTCAAAGCCAGAAGAGAAAAAAGAAGCTTACACAGACGTTGTGCATTAAATTAAATTTTGTTCTTAATTGGGAAAATGCAAGTTATCAGAGAAAAGTCTTTGTGACACCACATGCATGTATTTTATGTATGTGTTTTTGTATTTGCTGCAACATTTTCTATTGGCATCAGATATTTACTTTCATTAGGGATTCTCTGAATCACTGATGAAATGAATCTTCTTTATTTTGGAGTACACAAATTTCCTCTCCTTCTTAGCAAATTCTTATAAAGGAGATGAAGACAATAAAGTAAAAAAGACCTTGTGAGATTGATCTTGTCAATCTTATGGAATTAAGATCTGTGGGAGGCGGGAACTCCTTTACCCATATTTTCCACTCCACCTTTCTTACATAGATTCATGGCATGTTTAGTGAATGCACAGATACTTATCTGTGGGTACTAAAGAAGTAATATTCGCTTATGTACATGATCACATATTTTTGACTGTAAATTCGAAATGGCTGAGTGGACATATATAGTGAGTAGCAGATGTTTTGTAGGTGCATTGCACAAATAGTAAGCATATGTGGCTCAGCTTTGGTGAATTCTGGATGTAGAAGGTTTGTCATGCCTGTGCAGGAAGTTGAACACAGACTGCCTCCCTAATGCACTGAGCTGGATCCTATTCTTTTCAGGCCTTTTGATATTCAAGTTTATCTAATCTATGGAGAGATATTTTTGTTTATCAAATAATTTTTATGCTGCTATCCAGAGCATCCAGACATAAACATTCAAATTTTATACTTTTCCCTTCAAGAAGAGAAAATCCAATTCCATATATTGTATTTCTGGTTCTTTAATTTCTCCCTCATTCTAATCAGTAAAGGCAGAAGGGGAAGACCTATTTTTTTCTAAATCTTAAAAAAAAATCTACTCAAAGGATTATCAATATAAACCACAAAAGTTTTGATTTTTATGTGTTACAGATCTTTTCACCTTTTCTAGTAACTGAACAGATATATTGCTTATCCTTTCAAAACTGTCATCTTCTCTAAGGAGCAATAATATTGTGGTAAATGGTTGATCTCCTAGCGTGAAGATAACTCATTCAACTCCCAGTCCTTGCCCCATCTGAATCTATCACTCAAAATCAGTGCACCCCAGCTCTCTTCACCTTCTGTTGGCAAATCCCCATCTCCATCACTCAATGTGTAGTTGCTTATGTGGAATCACTTCTGCTGTCTGTCAGGAAGCAGAAATGTGTTTTCCTGCAATTTTTATCCATGTCATCTCTTGCAAGTGAAGCAAAGACAAAGCACTGGAAAAATACGGAGTGAGCAATGCTTTCAGAGCCATAACCAAGACTTCTTGTGGGTACAGCACTGTGAGTGAAAACTCATTTGGAACTGAAATCCAGGGGTTACCACTGGTTTACCGCCAAGATGAGATAAAAGCCAACACCATCAGTCATCCTGTATTCCCAATGGCAGAGTGTTATTTGGAGGGGAAGTTTTTCACCTACAGAGAGTCCTCAGTCAGTTTAGAAGGTTTCAGAAAACTCTCTGAACATTTTGATTCCTAAAACTTGGGAGGGGAAAAGGCCCACTTAGCTGTGACTTTGGAACTTCAATTTTCTGGGAACCCCTAATCCAAACCAATTGCTCAGCCCCTCAACCTTTTCCTTCTGCTCTTCTTAGAGCAGCATGGCTATGACCACATTTCTTGTGCTTAAGTCTTACCTGAAAAGAGTTGTTTCTTTTGTTACTTCTTTTGTTAAATTTCTTATTTTTTTTTCAGTGAAAAGCACTCGAGTTTTAATGTGAAAAGTATGTACTTGCAGAAGACAATACTGAAGCAATGCAAATGCTAATTTTTACTCATCTGAATGAAGACTAGTAAACCAAAGTGTCAAGAGCCAGTAAGGTTCACTGCACTAACACACAATATCAGCTTCTAGGAAAGGAAAGAAAATTCAGAGTAACATTTTCTTCAGTGTTATAAAAACAAGAAAGATGTATTTTTCAGTTAGATAATTGTTTAGTTGAGCAAAAATATACAGGATGCATCAAAAACTTGTCAATTAGCAGCATTAATACCTACTGCAGTATTAGTGTGAAGTTCAGGTATAAAAATGGAGATCTGATAGCATGGCTTTTTAGTACCAGTTTCATTCATTGGAGTAACAGTGTGTGTACTCTGTTGTAATCCATATTTTCAGATTGCAACACTGCATCATATGTTAGTGCTTAGCAGGAATATCATAAAGCAAACATCTGACCACAGCTTTGATAAATTTCCTAGGAAAATTAAATGAAAGAAAGATGTGTTTCAGAGTGTATTTTAATATTTATGTGATGATCTGGAACTGCTCAAAGAAAGGGGATAGATGCTTGTGAGATGCAGGGAAATATGTAAAATCAGAACCTATGCCTACAAGTCCTTTTTAAAAATTGTGAATAGGAGGAAGCAATGATTGGTTATTAAAAAATAAAACTGGTCATGTTTAATATTCCATTTTCTAAGCCTCTGTGACTAATCCAACCCTTTGTATCCTTTCTGGGAACACTAACACCTTTCTCAGTTGCATGAGCACATGACTGCTGGAAGAGATACTGGTCAACAGCAATGTAACCAAAATGCAGATGCATGAAAACATTTCCTGTGGTAGGATTAATAACGTAGCACATCAACTCTGTTATAGACATTTGTTTTACATCTCTGCTATTTCAATCATGTCAGACATGTGGGAAAGTGAGCAATGGGCTTGATGCTTTACAGTGAGAAGTCATTTACCAGAACTGTGCCTACTCTGTGGTCTAGCAACAGCTGTCTTGGGGAACCTTGGGTTTGACTATCATGTGTGGTCATACTACACTTTTCATGAAGAGCCCTTGTGGTTGGAATTCTTCAGCATTTCTAGCTCTCCAGTGCTCTGTCTCAGGAGTTGCTCACCTAAAATTTTGAGGTGTGCGTTTATCTCAAAATATGAGGTTCAGTAAAGTAAAACTGTAAAACTGAAAGAACTTTTGGCTTCCTTGAAGCAACAGAATGTTGGTCAGGGCAGGTCTTATGATTCAGAAATGTAAGAACAAGAGCTGAAACGAGTGTTTTATCACTTCTCCTGAGTTCCAGAACCACCTGTGGGCATTGTTACTTGGTGATGTTGCCATAAAACTAAGAGCCTGCCAGCACTTTATTATGAAAGGATATAACTGAATATTGCACAGTCTATCATACAAAAGTTTCACATGCATTTGAGGTCCAAATATCTTTTTTTGAGTCCCAAGTTTAGCTTAAAAGTGTTTTACTATAAATGAAAGAAAAATGCTTTTTACGAGTTTTTTGCATGCGCTGTGGCAGAATTTATTTTATTTTGTGATGCTTTTGGCTTGCTTGTATCTTTTTAGAGAAATATAACATGTAATTCATTCAAGAGTGCTGTGGCTGGGGCTTTCTTTCTCTTTCTGGGTGATTCTGCATAGATGGGGATTATCTAGCGATAATCTGTGGAGCCAGGACTACTCTTTATCTACACTTTGGATATTTCTCAGATAAGAGGATCTTGACTCACTACAGGATTTTGCCTTCTCCTGCCTGTTCTAAGCAGGAGGTAAAGTCTTTGCCAGCATGTCTTTGTGCCAGAAAAATGGAAGGATCGTTGGCAGGAAGATGACAAGGAGTTTCCTTAAGGAAAGCCTGAACGTCTGACAGTCCCTCAAAAATCTGTGAATTTTGCACACCCGAAGGCTGTGGTCATTTTGGGTGAAAATTTATGGACAGCTTTGCAGGATAAACTCTGGAGAACTACTGGGTACAACAGGAGTAAACACACAGAAGAAAGAAATTTAAAAAAAAATTAGATTGAAGTTCTTATTACATGTTATTTGCTAGCAGCAGTGAGTTGTTAAAGTAACATGGCTTTGCTAGACTACAGTCAAAGGCTGAAGTTATCTTTAATTCCAGAAAAAACCAAATGAAAGTAATTAGATTAATCTTTGAAAGCACTCAAGGTCTTAAATCTTTGTTCCATAAGTTTTATCTTCTTATTTTTGTGGGAGTTACCTGCCAGACCTGATGCTTATTTTTCAAACAGAGCTAATAAAATGTGTAAACATTTTTAAAATAACAAGCAAACATCCTTGAAATAAGGATACATTAGCATAAGTAAACATAATGTACTTCTATCATAAAATAGGGAAGATATATTTTCCTCTTGGAAAGATAGTAACAACTGCTCATGTTTGTTCTGATAATTTCAGGTTTCAAAAGGGTCTGTGCAATTTTGAGAGTCAGTAGCTTCTTTTATAATAAGATCCACATGTAGATTCATCTAAAAGTATGAAAACAAAGATCTGAAAACTATGTAGAAAGTTAAATCTAAGATGGAACTGGATTTTGCAAGTGGCCTTCTTATATACAAAAGAAACTAAATTGCAGTCACCACTGTGAAGGATCTTGAATTCAAATCTTGAAGTGCCTCATAGACCTCTCAAACCTGGAAATACATTTTTTTTGTGTGAGTGAGCTTTGCAATAAGCACTTTTATTAGAAATTAGTGTTTTGGAACTGCAAAATAATACTATGTGGACATTATCTTTGCCTCAGTGAAAATGCAGGAACTCCTGTGTTGGGGAACACTAGATGCAGGATAAAAGTTGTGCATAATAACAGAAGTTGTGGGCAGTCTGGTAGAAATCAGACAAATCTAGTTGCAATGACAAATCAGTTCGACATGATTGCTGAAACTTGCCTGACATAGAAATGCCTACTGAGTGCAGAACACTGGATCAGATAGCATGAAAGGAACTTTTATTCCAGACTGAATATCTCTTCCTCAAAAATGAGAACAAAGTTTTTTTAAAACAGAGGCATTGATATAGATTTTAGACTGCAATGCTGAGCTGTTCTCTTTTCCCCCTAACTCGTTATTGCTGCCTTCACTCATAATAAAATAAGTATGAATGACTGGATGCAGAAAAGGCCAACAGAGGTTTAACATTTCTACTCTGTTACCTGGTGGGAAAAATTCAAAGACATGTAGGAAGGTGAGGAGCCTGACTTGTAACAAGAGGTGGACCAACAAGTCCCCATCATGCCTCTGAGATGTTTCTTTGACATCCAGATTTTCACAGGGGTGTAGGAGTTTTCAGGTCTATGTTTCATCACACAGGTGAGACTACTCTGAACTCTGTATGGATATTCACATTTTCTTGACATTATTTTTTCTATTTATTTTTTCAGAACTATCTTTTACCAGAATATTCTCATCTGGAAAAGCAATGTGAAAGCGAGAGCAACTGTCAAATTTGGAAGGACTGACGGATTGGATTTTCCATAAATCCACTATTGTCTTTTTTTCTAAAATGGAAAGGATGGAGTTTTCCATGACACACAGAATTTTTAGAAGCAAGTGGGGTTTTTTGTGCTTTAGATCTCTTTAGTACTTAGTTTGCCTCCCATAAACTATTCCAGCAAAATTATTTTACAGCAGCATAATATGTCATTCTTTGGAGGAGCTAACTTTTCTCTTTGAAGGAAAGAGTTCAGAAGAGGTTGGTGGTCTGAAAACTTGGGAGAATCTATTCTTTTCTATGGTTTATTCATTTGGAGGGGTGAATGATTTGCATCTTGAAATGGTTATTTTCAAGCACAGACTTACACATCTATTCTTAAAGCAGATTAAGTTTTATTTGCGCTGTATGTTGCACTGCTTCCAATCAGGATAATATCTAATTTGAATGTTTTCTTATGCATTCCTTTACATCTTATTTCCTTGCACCATTTTCTTACTTGGTACCTTATTTGCTGACAATTTTGCACATATAAACTTCTTGCCTACAGCATAGCCATATTTTCTAAAATATTTTCCTTTTTCCAGAGTTGCTGTTCAGCTTTTCACCTTATTTTACTGCCTCCTTCTGTTGACATTTAGGCCTGTAAGACTCTTAACTGGATACTGCACATTGGCCATGCAGTCTTTGCTGCCCTTTAGAAGTCTGATGAATTTCCTAACTCCACTCAGAGAAATATGACTTAAATGGCTCATTCCAAGTTGCAAATATCTCACCCACTAGGACTTCAAATGGTCTGGTTGAAAATAGAGGAAGGGAGGATGTAGAATCATCACTCAAACTTCTCCTCTACCTTCCTTTGGAGGGGAATGGTAGAGAGTGGAAAACCCAGCCAATTATAAAAATACTCAGTCTCTAATCTACATACTCCTTTCCTACACACTCTCTGGGCATGTAAAAGTGACTTTCCTAAACACACATTTTCCAGAGTCTCAGATCTGTGAATGACATGGGCCTCCCTTTGCAACTTCATAGGTATCTGCCTGCACTTCACATAATTTCAGGGAATATTAGTCCCTTAATTATGGCAGTATCTCAGAGAAATAATTCACAGTGTTTCTATGCCCTTGCAGTTTCATCCTGTCACTTCTAAAAAGTATTGCCTCACACCTGAAATCTTCTGTTCCTGTTCAATGACTGCATGATACTTCCTGTTTAACAATGGACAGTAATGGAATACAGAATTAAAATAACAGTGCTTAGTCACTAAGCTCTCCGGCCATCTTTATAACATTGCTTTAATTGCACGAGCACACTGCCTGTCTATTATTTGGGAATATTACGGGTGTTAAACCAGCGAGATGAGGATGAATGAGTGAATGCCTCATCTTTGCTAAACTGAAGTGAGCATTCTCCTTAACTCCTTCACATGAGTAATATCCAAGTTTATGTAGATCTCTTGTGTTTCATTACAGGCAGCTTTCAACAGGGCTTACAGCAGAACAAAGCAGAGTGGAATTGAGTAAACAATTGGATTTTACCATGCCCTGCTGTTACTCCTAATTTAGATGTTTCTCATGCAACTGCTCCAGGGGTGCTGGGCTCGATCCACTTTTAGGAAATAGTAATTACTTACCAGAGTATTTTGCTCACAACCTATATGGCTGTTATTTAATATCTTGTGATGCAGGAGACCTGCATCAACCTACATCACTCTACAAAGTATTGAGATATTCAATCTGCTTCAGTACATTTCTTTCTCTTTTTCCCTCCTCACTCCCAGTTTTTAAGGAGATGCTCATATGCCCGAAAGAGTTCTTTATCTTTGTCCTTGAATAGTATCACTCTTATGCTTTTTCTCCAAGCTAATTTTTGGTACTGTGACTTTAATTCAGCAAATACACTGAGTCATGCATGGCATAATGTAACAAGGGCAACTTTGTATTGTGAGTCCGACTGCAGGCAAAGGGTAAAGCTCTAAGCTGATACCCCTTCCTCAAAGTAAGTGAAGAAAATCCAACAGCAGTAACTAATGTTGCTGACAATAAAAGGGTTAATAGAAAATTTCGTAAGGATTTTCCACAAGTTTTTCTGTTTGTAGAAATCAAGGATGTTGAGAAACTCAAGATCCAGACCTCTGAAAATGCCAGCTGTGCACCAGGGTAGTATTTCATTATGTTTCCACCAAAAAGGCTCAAAAGAGGTTATAAACTTTCCAGTCACTGATAGTCAGGGCTTTGAAAGTTCTTAAGGCTTTTGTAATAATTTTTGTAGCCAAAGTCCAAGGTTGGTAAGTGTGCCTACATGGAGACAAAGGCTTAATAACCTTTTTCAGAAGTGACTTGGTATTTTAAATGCCTCAAAATACTGGTGTTAATTTTAATGCCCATCAAAGGACTTGACTTTTGAAAACCATTGAGAACCTATTTTCTGAAAGATGGACTTTCACAGTGCAAGCACTCAAGAATAAAGGACCCTAAGGTGCATTTTCAGTGCTGACAGCACCGAGAGTTGCGTAGCAGTTTCTCACTATTTCTGTGGCCCTCTACGCCCCTTCTTTCAAGTGTAACTCTGATTTACACCCCTTCCTGACATGCACTCCCAATGCCCTGAACTCTTCCTCCCCTCAGTGCTGGGAGCTCTGTTGGGAGGAAGGAATGGTAGCCAGCTCTGCCATCCCTGGGCTCTCCTGCCAGTGCAAGACAAAGAGAAAAGTCAGTAAATCTAAATCCTTCTGAGAGGCAAAGATGATGCATTCCTGTGCTTAGTTCTCCAAATCCACAGAGACTGCACCTGTGTGTTTTTCAGCTAGTACCGTAACCTGAGTGTTCCTACCTCCCAGCTGGGAGCGGATATGCATCTGCATATTCATTTGTCAGATTCATTGCCTCACTATATACTGTTAATGTTCTTGTTCAAATGGATTTATTTCCTTGTGCTGTATTACAGATGTTCCTTATGCCCATAGGTGCTTCTTAGTATGAAGTCTTGCAGATTTCTTTTTATCTTTAAAACTCTTATATCTACTTGCTTTTATCTACTTGTATTTTCCCTGCTTGATCCATTGTATACTCCTAGGAGATCCACAATGTAAAGTCATTTTTGTGTACCCTTTTAAATTTGAGTTGTTGCAGATGCTACCAAAGGTACCAGCAAGGATAAGGAGAATCTTCCTGCCTCCTTCCAAGTGGTGTAAAATCCTACCACCATAATCTTGCACTATTTTTTATAAGCTAGACAGATGTTTCACATAACACAATCTACTACAATGGTACCCACTTTTTAACTTATTTTAACAGAGACTGCTCAGTGAAGTTTCACTGACTTTTTTTTTGTGTTCAAACAGACATCTCGGAAGTCCCTACATTCTTCTGATCACTCACTCGATTTTCTTTATGACAGCAGTTCACTGTGTCACTAAATATACTTCTAAACATCAGTTCTGCTGCTGTCTTTCACCTCTGACTTGTTGCTATGGTGATGCTCACCAAAGTTGCTGTTAGGGGCGTGTTGGGAAATACTAGAGCTTTCAAGGATGAGGGTAATAAGCTAACATAATGTAAAGAGTCAAACTGGTTATCTGCTGTTTTCCTGCAGTATTTAGGGTTGTTTTAAAAGGTTTATGTAATTATCAGTAATGGGTTTCTTCTATATTCAAGCTCTGTTTGCAGTTAAGTTTGCCTCTCAGAATCATAGAATAGTTTGTGTTGGAAGTGACCTTAAAGACCACCTAGTTCCAAGCCCCCTGTCATGGGCAGGGGCACCTTCCACTAGACCAGGTTGCTCAAATCTTGACTGTCACTGCTCCACCCAGTGTGGAGTAGGTTAGAAAACCTCCCCTTGGTTATTCATTTTCTTTATGTCTGAAATACCGAGGGCATTTATGTACATTTATGTGAAAGACTTCAGGCTGACAAAATCTGAAGACAGGACTTATAGCAAACCTGCCAGTCCTCTTAAGGACAGCAACCAAATTTCAGATGTCAGGAAGCATGGAAGGAATTGTAAAAATGGGAACCTTGGTACCTAGCTATGATGGAAAGCAAATATGGCCATCATGAATTGGAAGTAGAGGAGAAGCTGGAAGTTAGACCTTCACTCAAATAAATCAGGAGCAACTATCAAAAAATCAGTAGGTTTTTTCCATCATGAATTAAATAAACTCAGGCCATTAGTAGGAAGCATGGGAAAACCTACTGTGCAGAAGGACTGAAAAGAGGGAAGAAGAGAGAAGGCAGTGACCACAACTATTCTGACTGTTCTTTCTTATTTATTTATGTTGTGGTTCTGTGCCTACATTCTTGATTTAGATTTGATAAAAGATGATAAAATTGTGACAGCAAACAGCATAAAACATCTTAAAAATGCAAGCTTAGAGGTGCATATTCCCTTCCAGTTTCAAATACAATGACATACATCTCCCATCAGTTCTGGTGGGATGTGAAGATTTTAAATGAGAATTCTGAGAATGGAAAGAATAACTGTGAGATTAAGAATAGTGGCTTTTCCTTATACAGCAGCAAAAAGTGTTTATCTATCTCCTCAAAGAGAAGTGCAATTGCAGTAAAAAGGCTGGTATCCCTTTAAAAATAGCATTTACAAAGTTATTCACGGACTATGTATCCTTGGACCTTAAGAGTCAGAAAAACTGAGGCTTAGCTTATTCTGTATCATTCAGGTATTGTGGACTTTCCTTGAAATTTGAAGAGGCCTATTAATATTTTGGTGGCATTGCTTGTATAGAGGCTCTTGACAGCCTATATTTTTGTAATTCAGGCATGTTAGTTTAAAGCTACAGAACTGTAGACCTTATTTATAGTGGAATCTTGCATTAGGACATTTTGTAGCATTCAGTCTACCTCATAATCTATATGAGTCATGCAGGAAATTATTACAGTATGGAGGAAAAACAAAAGAATAGCAGAGCAAATTTCAGACTGTAAGATAACGCAAAAAGAAATCAAAACACAGGGATGAAAAGAAGGATGTACTTGAGCTTTCTGTAAAAATGGGAATAAATTAAAAAACATTAAGGGAAGAAAGCAGCCTGAAGACTACTGTGGGACTTAAAAGAGTGACAAAAATAAGTTACTTACCAAGGAAGCATATTAATTATGTAATTATTTGCTTTAGTACTTCCAAAAAGGGGAAAAGAACAGATGCCAAGACTTATTATTAACTCCTAGATAAAGAAGTTGCAAGGAAAATGTAATTATCTTCCCAAGACTTGGGAGGACAGACAGAAATATCCAACGGTGAACAAAACTCTTCCCCCAAAGCACCTGAATATTCAAGAAATAGAACACACTTCAACTTCTGATAAGTTTTTTTATCACATCTCCCTGTTCACCTACCCTGAGAAGAGGCATGGAAAGGGAAACCTATCTGTCCCCTTACGTCAGAAGAACAAGGCACTTATTTACTTCTGCTTCCCTGCCCCAGCTGAAAAGGGGTAACTCTCCAGGGTGTCACTGGGACCCTCCCTGCAGTGCTGCTGGTGTGAGAGGCTGGAACAACAGCCACGCTGACAGTGTGACGTGAGTAAGAACAGGCAGCAAGGCAGAGATCGTGCCTGGGAGCTGAGGTCTCCGATGAGGGGCAGGCAGAAATAATGGGAAGAAGCTCAGGAAGGGAGGCCATGGCAGCCACTTCCAGTCAGAAGGTTGATTTCAGTCAGATCTGACTGGAGACTCCTGTGCTGTCTGTGCAACTTTTGGTGAGCAGGGCCTGCTTAAGATGGGACCCAAGTCACTGGATCACAGAGGTGTGAGCTGGTGGTACCGTTCTGGGCATCCCCTTCACTGTGAAATCTTGTTTCTCTCCTCTTGCTCAAGTTTCTCATCCCAAAAAGCCAGCAAGCTTGCACCAGACTTGAACCAGGTGGATGTAGCCAGGTGAATAATGAGGGGTTTAAAGCCTGTGTATGAGGTCAGTTAGAATATACTAATTGTCCCTCAGAACTGTGCCCAGTGAAGAGAAGCAAAGTCAATTCTCTTACTAGGGCAAACACAAAGCTTTGTTCTTCTTTAACAAAAAAATGCCTCTGTTATATTTCATGGCCTTTGTTTTTAGGACTATTTTGTTGGAAAATGAACAGAAAAAAAAGCTAGAAAAATAATTGGAAAATAATATACTAAACTGTCACCTAAAAAAAATTATATTATAAACATTCTGCACTTGATATGTTGTCATTCAATCTCTTTGATGTAGCTGTTGTTTTCCCTTCATCAGCTTCTCAGACTGTTTCTAAGACCTCCTGCTCTTCTGTCCAGCATTTGTGGTCTCCAGAAATTTGTGGGTACCAGGAGAGTGTTAGCTTTATATTTGATGAGAAAAGCTAAATAAAGGATTGTTTAATGTTTCCTCCTGCCTCTTACTGACCTTTTCTCAAGAACTGAAACCTGAAAGGGGTATAGCTACTTCTAAACACTGATGAAGGTAGTTGTAGACCTGGGGGGAAGACAAAGGACTAGACTGTAAAGTTAAAAGAAAAAAAGAAAACCCTGATGTGTTATGCTTTGCTCCTGCTGCTGAAGCCCCTGTATTTCAACTTTAATTGCATGCAGCAGCATAAAGCACCTTTTTGTCTCCTCTTCCTATTTACTGTTCCCAGTTCTCTTTATTTACCTAACTACTATTGCTGTGCTTTGTCAGGCCCAAGAGTCTTTAAAGGCAAGCACTATAAAAACAAGACAAGTTTTGTTAAACTCACTAATGGGTTCAGAATGGAGCTCTGGATAGGCAGACCGAGTCTCCTATGTGTAACAAGTAGCAACATTTGGTTTGAAGAACACTATAATCTTCACCAGTCAATGAGATTTCTTCCTAAATTATTTCTGTCACTGGGTTTTTCTCGTTGGCCTGCATTTTGCCCATGCAGTAGCAGCACGAAATTACTATTCCATAAGGTGTTTATAAAGCATCTTGCCTTATTTTCTTTTCCAAAGGGCAAGAAGTGTTAGTATAATCATCATCTTTGCATGGTTCTGATAGATACTTTGCAGCGATCAAAGTAAGTATTTGATAAGATTTAAGTAAAAGTTGTCCTGCCACAGGAACATGGCAAACTCTTAAAAGAATAGGAAATGTATTCTACAAATAAAGAACATGTTCATTTTTTGCATTGGTCCAAGTTATACAGTAGAAGAGTGTTGTGGAAAAAATATTTGATCTCTCTACTTTACCTCCAAGAGTTCCATCCAAAATCTACCATCCCCCTAAGATTAGAGTCCAGAGGTCAGAGAATTGGCATCTAGCTGAGGTTGTTCACTGCTTCCTTTTGGCATTTCTAGGTTGAAGGTTGGTTCACATTGGACACTGGAATTGAGTCCCTTATTGTGGGAGAAGGGAGTTAATTCAAAAGGGATTTAATTAAATGAGGATCTACCCACTGCTCTGTATAAAAATATCAGTGATTTGGCCTTTTGAGCATCATAGTTCTGTAAACAACAAATAATGAGAGAAACAAGCATGTTGAAGGTCAGTATGGAGTTTAATATTATTGCTCCAGGACCCTACAGGAAGTTTTGAGGTGATCAAATAGAAGGTACCCCAGTGTCCACCCTTTCTGTAGATTTTAGAGCAGTTACTTTACAGTCTTTCAGCTTTGAGGATGTCTCACACTCTTCCGAGGTGTTCCTATAAGAACAGGAATCCTTCAAATCATAGAGCAAGGGAGTGCATTACAATTTTAATGACCATTGTGAGTCCACTGTTATCAGCAAGGTAGTGTATGTCTGACTTATGATTAGAAACTTGACATATAAAGATGTTTTTTAAAATAATAATAGATTTTAGACCAAAGAAGCTGCTAGAGTTTCCCTGTCTGGCTCGTTTCTCTTTTTTCCCCATTCTTAGTATTTTTTATTAGTTTCACGGGGACAATCAGACAACAGTTTTGTTCATTTTAACTTGCATTTGTACAAAAGAAAGTGCATTGGTTCATTAATCAATGTTAATTGTTCATTAGACCCCCTAGGAAAATGGACTATTCAGCTGATTAATCACTCATTGAATTTTTTAGTGGCCTTCTAATAGTGCGTGACTACAGAACATTATTAATTGTTATTTTGTTCTCTTGTTCTTTATTACTGATATGCAAAATGCCATCAGTATATTTAGAAAATTCTTCACGTGGACACAGAGGAGTTGAGAAAATACAGCCAACACTATCCTTGCTCCAGAGCTGCTAGAGGTGCTCTCCTGGCTGAGTTTTGGCAGATGTTATAAATAATGCCTGGTCCATTTTTCATTTCTGTAAAATGAACAGATTCTTTGTTCTTTTTACAAAAGTGAAAAATGGACAAGGTATTATTTCTTAGCAAAGTACTTGGCCACAGAGTGTGGAGTTCTATATCAGAAATAAAAGCAATTTCACTCTGCCTTAACATGTGTTTGGCAAGTAAATACAGGGTCATAAAGAGGTCAGAAACTTGCAAAAAATTGTGATTTGCTTTTCATTTGGAAAAAAAAAGGTGAAAGGGGAATGAGAGCAGCGTTGTTATAGACAAATAAACTGTCACTCATACACTGTGGAATGTCTTCACTTTAATAGATGTTGACAGAAATATAAAATAGAAATCATTTTTTAAATGAAAAATAAATAACCTCATTGTAGCATATGTCATATTTAAGCTGCATTGTCCAGTCATTTTTAAATATTCAACCCTTAGCTAACCTTGTTTCTGTTCATAGATTTAAGTGTGTTAGTACTCAAACATCGTGCATGTACCCCAAATGAGGCTGGGGCTTATTACACCTCCTGTTATCTCAGCTTCTGAAGAGCAGCAGAGGCCTGAGTCCGACGTGTGCCTTTGGGGCACCGAGGCTGGCTGTCCACCGGGCTGCCCCAGCAGAAGTGCAGTCAGTGGGCTAAGAGAGGCCACTATTTACAGGGACATAGGATAATTCAGGATGGAAGCAGGTCAGCTGTGAGGTCAGACCATGGTGCTCCAGGCCTTACCCAGTCTGGGCTTGCAGACCTCCAGGGATGGAGACTGCTCAGGATCTCTCTGCTTATCCCTTGTGAGGACTGGAATACAGCCCAATATCCAAGATATAGTGCCCAATATTACCCACTATCTGTAACAAAATTACACTTAACTGGTGAGAGGCCAGGGGCGGTCACTTAGGTGGCAAAGGGCCTTAAGCCTGTGTCCTGTGGGGCAGCTGGAGTGGACTAGCCAGGAGAAGAGAAGCCTTGGAGAGGATTGAATCACAACGGGCCACTACTTAGAGAAGTTCTAGGGAAGATGGACCCAGCTGTCCCTCTGAGGTGGACAGTGAAACATCAAGAGGCAGACGACACAGGTTGCCACAAATAAAACTCCATTAGATACAGGTTTAAAAACACCCCAAATACAGAGCTAGAGTGGTGAAATTTTCATTTTAGGGACTTTCAAACCTCAGATGGACATGGCTCTGAGTAACCTCCTTTAGCTTAAGTTAACCTTGCTTTGAACATGGGGGTTGCACTAGGGACTTATAGAGGTCCCTTCTTACCTAAATTATATTACAATTTTATAATTTATAGGTTTGAATGAATGAATAGGAAGTTCAAGGCAAACTTGATAGTTGATCCCAAATTATTTCATCCCACAAACATTGCTTTCTTCTGAATTATATGCTTGGTAGGCAACTCCCACCATATTTCACAGACAGGAAAAATCCCTGTTCTCTTTTTCAGATATACTGCAAAGATATATTTTTCTGATTTTAGAAAATTAAATGGTAGATAAAATAACTGTGGTGTTTATGGGTTTTTTGAATTAAGATGATATTTCAATTTCTAGGGCTCCGTAATCTGGTGCTTCAACAGGAACAAAGCTCATCGTGACCCCCTTTAGCTGTTATGACTTAAAAAGACAGAATTCAAAAGCTTCTAATTCCTGAATGGCACTTTAGTGAATGACTGGAATTAAAAAAAATATTTATTCATTGTTTGATTTTTAAATAGTTTAGTTAATTATTCCTTTGAGCATCTAGTCACACAAGTCACTCACATGAATAATAAACTACTGTGCATAAAGCAGTTACCCTAAACCTCATAATGACTCATCTTAAGGAACATTTCAATAGGGCGTGCTATTTATTTGAAGAAAATGAGACTGTGGGTAGATACCAGGTTCTTGGGACAGATAAAATGAAGAAACACATCTTTTCATAGAACTTTTATGCCAAGGGACACATTCTTGTTTTCTTTCCCAAACTCTTCAAAATGTAATGAAATAAATTATTCATGTGTTTGTGACAATTACCACACAGAAGATTTTCATGAAGCCTGTCAAACTACACAGAACTACAGAAATTGCTCATATGGCATGTTCTTGCCTGGAAAATAAAAGACATGCCCAAGGGCCTGCTCTTCTGAAGGTTTTGAGGCAACTCTTGAGGGTAAGGCTGATTACTAAGTGCAAGTGTCCAAAAAATGGACAATGCTCATCAGTTAGTACTGATGAACTCAGTACTAATGTGCCTGAACAGTGAGGTTTTGGTTGTGCTCTGCTCTGACAGTGGCACTGTATGTTTTATGAGCTCCCCTTCCAGGTTGCAGCCTCTGCTCGCGTGAATGGGGGAGTTCACTGCTTGTGACCTGCCTGCAGTCTGAAGCTTGTCCGCTGGTCACTGTGCAGGGACCGACAAAGGCGACCAGGGCAGGCAGACCAGAGCAAGAGCCCAAGACAACCATGATTCTCACACCACATGTGGTCTCCTCTCTGCCCTTCTTGCTCTTTATGTGTCACTTGCAGGACTCTTCCTTGGAAAAAAAGGAATTTGCAGTATATTTAACAGAGATTCTATATTTTCCTGCTGACAAAGAAAAAGTGAGCTTGAGCATTGTTATGCTACCAAAATAACATTATTTAAGAGGACAATGACAAGGTAAAAACAACTTCTATTAGAATATGTATCTTTTTATGTGATGCAACAGCTGCCGTTGTTATAAATAAGGGGATTTTTGAAGCCAAATTATCTCTTTCTATTAATAGTGATTTGTTTATCTTGTACTTCTCTCATCAAGGACAAATAAAACACATGGGTCAGTGTCATTCCTAGATTTTCTGCAGGAGGTTGTCATGAGTCTCTCCACCCACAGTGTCACAACACTGCAATAATTAGGCTCCAAACATGGCAGGAATATATTTAAATCCTAGACAGAAGTGTTTTAATTGGGAATAAATATAAAAATTTTAGGAACACTTATTAGTGACCTCATCCCTGATAACTGCATGAGTTCATACAAAACTAAAACCACAGCTTGACAACATTCCTCTATACATGGGGGTGAGGATTTACATAAAATTTGAACAAGACAGGGTTGTAGGTGATAAAAGCTACATTATAGGATTCCATTAATCTAGATCCTAACCAATAATTAACACTGACAAATAATTTTGCTTGTTTAGATAAGAAAGACAGTTTATTGGCTAAATTGTATTGCCTCAGCAGCCTGGTACACTGCAGCTCCTTTTATCTCTCTGTTATTGTCATCATATTTAACCTCTGATTCTCTGACATTTAGTTCTCAACTCCACCCCCGCTACTCTAATACTTAATGTTGCAAACTGGACCAGACAGTGTAGTTTCAGAGGTCCACTTTCTCTGTCAGTCAGTGATGAGTGAGATTACTGATGACTTAGAAATAATAAAATCTAACTTTATAAAATTACCTGTCACCTTTCTCTCTATCATCTGAAGTTATGCAATTCACACTGATGCAGGCTGGAACTGACCAACATTCTCAAGTCCTTTATAATGGAAAAGTGCATTTCTCATTCTCAGCAATGTCACATACAATCTATCAGTATATACCTGATGCAGTGCATCCTCTGCAGAGAAAGGTTCTTCTGTGTAGGTGTGTGCTGTAGTATTTATGGAATGCTTACATATTTTGCTTATGAAACAAATACTACACACACTAGAGTTCCTTCATGCAATGGTCATACATATAAAAATGTTTATACATATTTGTGTTTATTCCCTTGTTTTGCATATATTTGCTTTATACACAGGATGGATGTTCCATTAATTTAATTCCTAATTCTGGTCACTATTGTCCACTCTGCTCAAATACCATAGCCATTTAACAATTTTGTTGCTAAAAGCAGAAGCAGGAGGAAAAGATATACAGATGAAATCTCCCCTCTTGAAGTAACAGGGCTCTCTTTCAGTGTTCAGTGTATTCCAACTACTCTTTTTTCACAAGTCAGCTGAGACTAGAAGTAAATAGGAGGGTTGTCAGACATTCCCAGACTTTTTAGATCAGAAAGTTACTGACACAGGCATTTCTTTTAGAAGAACAGCTAAAACTACATGAGAACACTAAAGCGTTCTTTACTGAGTAGAGAAATAAGAAATTGAGACACAATTTAAAGCTCCAGCAGAAATCAGAAAAGCCCTAAATACATGTAGGAGCAAACAAATACATCAGTAATAGTGCCTTGGAAGAAATGGAGCACTGTGGAGCAAGATCCTCAGTCCTTCTAAAATAATTAATGACATATCCAGACCTAACAACAAGAATAAGAATTTCACAACACTTTGGGTAGGAGTCTATAACCTAAACGTGGGCATCTAGCACAAATTTAGATTCCTTAAGGCATCCAAGTTATTGCATATAATTGGTGATATATCAAAAAATGTATGCTGTCCAAGGATGGCAGAGAGAAACCTTCCTTAAGGTAATTCTTTTCTGTGTGTTTTGTACATAATTCCTTACATGCTTTACTTCTGTAATTGTTCTTACAAACATTTGTAACCAAGGTTTAACTCTTCCTGTTTTAATAGAACATAGGTTGTATTTTTTGTAGGCTCGTCAAATGTTCAGTGACGGGCTGTGTAAATTCCCTTTTTCTACTAAACTCAGGTACACACAGATTCCAGACTCAAGGCTTTCTCTAACCCAGCATGGTAGTAAGGATCTGAAAAGGTAAGTGCATTTTCAAAGAAGGCTTCAAACTCCCTCTACAACTCGTATCCTTGTGTTTTGGGTAAACAGGGAGGCTGCTCCATCTGATGCCTTTCTGGTGGAGGGCAGATGGGTAAGGCAGGAATAAATCCTGTAGTGTCAGAGGGGTCTCTGGCAAGTCACATCTCCTCTCTCTTGTGATTTTGGGGCTTCAATGGGAGGAAGCCACAGAAAGATGGAAAAAGTAACAAGCCTGAGGTCTTCTTGGTCATCTTTGATGTAGCATGGCCACAGCAGCAATGGCTAAGAACACACTGTAAGCAGTTTGAAAACAACATTTTTATACCCATTTATCTTCTGATTACCCACCTCTGCCCTTTTTGCAGTGTCTATGTGTTAATTACAGAAGTTTAGATTTAGGTACTACAAACCTAAAGTGAAAAGAACTTTCCATGCAGAGCAGCATGGGGTGCTCTTCTGTGTTTAGTCCTGATGCTTTGGGCTGTCTGCCACCTCTCTTATTTAATTGCTCTTTGAAATAACAGAGAGTGAGATACTCCCCAAAAATGGGTGACAAATCAACAGAACCTCAGCATTTTCAGACTAGCTCTACAGTTTAGAAGTGCAAGAAACAAGACTTTAGTCATCTTTTACAGAGTGTTGGCCCTCAGTTTCATAAAGAATTTCAAGACCTCTCTAATGCCTCCCATCACCTTTAAGTCAAAGTTGAGGTTGTTGATGGAGCTGGCTAAAATTGCTCAGGCAGTTCTAAAACTCCTAGTCAGCAATTTCTAGTGTTATGTATTCTCCTCTGGCCCTAGGAAGGATATTTTTAAATACACATACACATATATACATATATACACAATATGATAATTTATATATGATAATAACACATAGCACATAGAATAGAATATAGGATATTAAATATACATATACATATTACGTAGAATAAAATATAAAATGCACAGTACATTATATATAACAAGATATAATTCTATAGAACAAGAACATTTTATTTACATTCATCAATCTTTTTTTACAAAAGCTTCATGCTTTGTGCTATTTAGTGCATTCCAAATAGTATAACACTTTCTTACATGCAACTGAAAAAATAGACAGGATTTAGTTTGGGAGCTGTTGAACTGAGAAGTGATAAGTATTAACAGCTTCCCTCTGCCAACTGTTCTAAAAAGAGTCAGTCACTTTCAGAAAAGACTCAGAATGTGCTCTCATTGTAGCAAGAACTCAGAAATTCAGAACTTCTGCAGGGAACGCGTATCTTCTTAGTGGTCATGGGCTACATCTCTACCAATAAATTGTATCTGTGTCTTTTTTTCTGGGAAATAAAAAGATACATGCTGTGAAGTATGACTGTATCTTGCACTTTTTCTTCCTTTTTCTGTAAAATGGCAACAAAGACAGATAAAGCTTATACCAGGCTCTGACCTCTGTACTTGCTACTAGGTTTACAACTCTTTAGACTCATGAGTTGCAAAATGCTCCAGAAATTTTTATCTGCTTTAAAATTTTGTCTGGAATAAACATTTAAGTAAAACTGTTTTGTTTTGACTTTTCTTTTGTATCCTAAAATAATATCAATTCTGTTACATAATGATACATCTTTTATTTTATTTTTCTAATAATCAATATGATTTTAAATGTGGTGATTTAGAGGGATATTTTTGGGTTTATTTGCTTAGAACTATTTCGAACAGAATTAAAAGCCCTTTTGGTTTTGCTAGCATTGACTACATACCCAACATAGTTGTACCTTTTTGCTGTTTTACAAGGTATACAGGAAAATATAACATACATTATGAAGTATACTCTGCTCATTTCCTATTATATGCAATGGTTTTGACACCAACAGTCACTTGCTGAGTGACTGACTGAGAAGTAATGTTAGTAGAGAAAAATGGAAAGCTAGTTCAATAAAACCTAAAACCAAGAAAAACAGACTGTAAAAAGCAGCAGGTCAGTCGCATAAACAAATCTAATTATGGTTATTCTAAGGGAAGGAAATTATCACCTTTACAACTAAGACATATGATATCAGGCAAGATTAATGGCATTGTGCAGGAATAAATGAGAGACAGCCTCCTGTAGAAAGGCAACAACAACTGTAAAATGATTTATGTAAAATTGGACTTGAGGAAGTAGGTTGGGATTTTGGGACGTCATTGAATTGTCTGCTGCAGACAATTTACAGAAATAAGGTAGACAATATGCCCAACTATAAACTTGTTAATTTGCCAGTGATAGGCAATTCTTGTCATCTTGAACTCGAGGGACTTTACATGGCATTGATAAATGAAGCCATTGCTAATTTTTTTAAGTATGCACAGAAGTAATTTGTAGGAAGATGTTCCTGTTATGGCAGGCAGATAGACAACAATTAGAAATAGCACCACCAACACCCAGGTGTTTGCAGCTCAGCATGGTGTGCAGCCTCCACTGCTGGGAGGCAGCAGAATGAAACAGCAAGGTGACAGAAACTGATTACATGCCTGTGCTTTATTTTGTCTGCACTGCACTGCTCTGAGTGATTTCACACAGATTCAGAGGGATGAATCCATGATACAATTCCACAAGTGGAATTGCTGTGTTCGGACTCATTTAGTCTTGTCATAAGACAGTTTGATTAAGATATACAAAACCTCATAATGGACAAGTCCAGTGTACAACTCCATTTTTGCCGTGTACAATAAGTAAGTTTAAACTCCAGATCCTCAGGCATATTGACACTTTGCAAATAAGCATTCCTTTGAATTCAATTCCCCCTGCTGATTGAGCCTTAGAATAAGATAATGCACTTACATGAATATTATTTTAGAGAATAAAACAATGATCAGTAACATTAGTCAAGTGGTTTAGTGCTGTGAGTATCTTTGAAAGTTTTGGCATTTTCCATATCAGTGGTGGGAATAAGCAAAGAAGGATTTTCTGTTTGTATCAATTTAGATCACCACTGCTGCACAAGTTTTTGTGCCTGTCAATTTAATATTTAGCAAATTTTCACTAGAGTAAAATCTTTTGGAAGTTGAAATAAAGGGTTTTCTTTTTCGTTTTTTTAAAGAAAGAGTAGTATTTTCCATCCTTTCTATTAAGGAAAACTAAGGATGGAAAAAGTGGAAGAGTATGTTTGTGAAATAAAACCATTTCTTTACCTATATTCTAAATGAAGATGACCTCTGCTAGAAAACAGACCTCTGCTAGAAAACAGACCTCTGAGAAAAAAAGATAAAGCAAAAGAGCTGACTATACTGACCTCTTTTGGAAATTAAGGCCTGAAATGTTAGCTGCTCTGTAATTAGGAGGTATGATGTTCAGTAGACCTTGAAGTCCATTGTTTTCAAACCTTGGTGATTGTCAGAGGTACTATCACAGTGATATATGTTTTGAAATAAGAACTCTTGACTGTCTTTATACAAAATAGAATTTCTGTGTTTGTTGATAATTATATTTAAGGGTCAGAGGAAAGGTTATTATTGAATTATTTAACATGTATTTTCACAAAATTGGTAATTTTTTTGGTAACCCAGAGACAGTGTAATATTCATCTCTATGACTAAAGGAAATAGTATTTTAAACAAGGTGGAGGCTCTCACGTTAGTAGTAGAGGTCAGTGGCCTTTTTCTGTGGTAATCTTTCTGCACAACGTAGGTCACCTAACATAGTTAAGGTCCTTCTGCTTTCTTTGGCATGACCTATTCAGTATGTATCATATTCCTTCAAAAGTAATTTCTCTTATGAAAAAACAGGGCAGTGGGCATAAACTGAAATATAGCACGTTCCCTCTGAACATAAAGAAACACTTTTTCACTGTGAGGATCACTCACTGGCACATTGCCCAGGACAAGTTGCATAGTCTCCACCCATGGAAATATTTGGAAGCTGTCTGAATATGGTCCTGGACAACCAGCTATGTGGCCCTGCTTGACCGAGGAGTTTGGACCAGATGACCTTCAGAGGTCTCTTCCCATCTCAGCTATCCCGTGATTTTATGAAGATATTTGTGCTGCCAAATTTCTGTGCAAATCTATTGCTAAACTCTCTCATTTTTTGCAAATCAACAGACTGTGAATTTGTTAATACTAGATATAAGGAATTTAAGATGAATCTTAGACTTCATAATATAATTTGACACAATTTCATTTTTCATTTAGAGAACTTAGACTAACTTCTAGAATTTATTAACTCCATTCTCTGAAACCGTGAAGTAAAAGATCAAATTGCATCAGATGAAAAAGATTACGTTTTAGATAATATCTGCTGGACTAACAGCTGAGTGTTATGGAGTTTTTGTCTATAACAAAAAGAAACCAACACTGATGCTGTCACACTCAGCAGGCCATTCCATTCCCAAAATATATGCCAATCATGGCATTTTTTAAAAATCCATATGTTTTGAAAATTGTAGTCAAAGTGAATTCTGTTGTTTCCTCAAGTTGCAAGTTCAGCACTTTTAACTTCAGCGCTTCAAACTCTCTTCTCATTTTTTTTTATGGGAGTGAAAAATATATGGTAACTGCAGTTACTAATATTGCAGTTCTGTCGGTTTTACTGCAGCAGTATTAGCATCTGGTTTGGAGTTCACTGATTTTTTTTCACATAAGTTGAAGAGTTTATAGATAAATCACAATGTCAGAACATATTTATAGCCTGACCACTGCTATTCTGGTGTCCCTTTCAGTGAGCAAAAATTATCTACTACTAATCTGGTAACAGATTACACTTGTGAGAATCACGTCTTAATTTCAAGCATATGCACAGCTATGACATAAAACAGGTTTTCTAAATATTAGTGCTCTGGAATCTTCTGCCTTGGTAATTATTTTGACATATGCCTTCATTGAAAATGCATAACTCATTAAATAAAAAATGTGTAAACAAAAGTTTCCCCTACTTCCACCAAAAAGGGAAAGCCATGAAACACAAGGAAAAGAATCAAATCAAGGCTGCATGTATTATTTCTATGGGACAAAGCACACTGGAGATTTTGGGTTAAGTGTGATCTTCCTGTCAGGATTTCATTTTTATTTCCAGATTTCATGGGACTAATCATATCTAATATCTAATACTTAAATATTAAATAAGTAATATTTGTTATTATCTGACCAGTCTTGAGTGCTGCAAAGGGAGGACATTTCATATTAATGGTGTGTTAATTATAATGAAAGTGCCTTGCTTCCAATTTTAGAAACAATGTCAAAAGTGGTGAAGGATCAGTAACTCCGTTATGAATTAAGGCCAGAGGTGTGACATGAACACATTGGACCACTGAGATCGGTCCTTGATGTGTTTGTTAGTTTGACTCAATAACAGAGCTACTAAGGAAATGTAAGGAAGGTAACCAGTGCTGCTTCTAAGTAAAAAGGTAAGAGTTCATTAAAAGATAGTGTCCTGACCTGCCTGCTTGGAGCATACCATTTTCAAATATTGACTAAATTACAAGACTGATTTAGCTAAGGATGGGAATCAGACCATCAGTCCTGAACATACTAAACAAAGAAGAGAAATTTATTTTTTCAACAGGGTGTTGTTGCAAAAGAACAGAGACTGGCAAAGAGACTGCATCTGTTGAAGAGAGCAGGCTGGGGGCACAGCTCACGATCTTCTAAACTGATATCACACTCCAATCTCCACAAGTGACAGCCAGTGCCAGACCTCAAGGCACAACTTGAGGGGAGCACGTCACAGGTGAACTCACCGTTAGGCAGTTTGGATGCAACCACACAGTTTTGGGGGAAAATAGAACTCAGTCTTATTTACAAAGTACCATGACACTTGAATTGAGGGTCAGGGAGATCTACCTGGCTCACACAGGAAGAGCCACAGAAATTTTTCTGTAGAATTTGAAGAAGCTTCCATTAAAGATGATAGAACCTTTGACCAGCTGCCTGTGCTTGTAGGTTGCTTGCATATTGAAACTTTATTTTGAGAAGGCCTGTAATAGATTCATTCCTCAGCAGGACCTAAATGAGAGGTCTTGTCCGAACCACTTCCATCCCCATCCCTGCTACAGTTTGTCTTCACACTCTTGGTGTATTTTCTCAAACGTTAGTATAGTCAGCTTGTTTCAGATAACACATACCTTCAAATTATGGGTGAAAAGTTGATGAACAATCTAAAGAAGAAAGGTGGAACGAAGGTCTATCAATAGCATGTGAAGAGTGTTGGGAACTCGTTCAGAAGGTTCATCAGGCTCATTCCGGGTTTGTCCCAGCTCTCGGTGCTCGTATACAAAACTGTAACAGATATTAGTCTGAAAATTTGTTTCTCTTCTTTACCATTTCCCAAGAGTCACTTGTCCTGAAGCAACTACTTAATTTATGCTGACTGATTTTAATGTTTTGCTGTGTATTTTATTGCCCTCTGTTTTCACAGAAGTTGTTATGACATAGGTAATGAAAGAAAAGTATAACAAAAATTCCTACACTTTTTCTCAAACTCTGTAAGCTATAACAGACTGTATTTTATTCTTCTGAATAAACAACCTGCCCTTGTTGGATGTCAAAGTACATTGTTAATGTAGAGTACCTGCATGTAAATTAGAAGTTTTTCAAGCATTTTGTACCATGCCTATTAGTTGTCTTGTAGAACATTCCAGAAATAAAGTGTTTTTGAGTTGGAAAAGATTCACATAGAGTCTGTTTAGCAAAGTCTACATAAGCTCAAGAAACATACACACAGACACATACATCTGGAGGGATCCTAAGGAAAAATGAAGAGATCTGACAATAAAAGTATGTTGAAACAAAAAGTGTCCTTTGACATTACCCAGTTTTCTTCCTTTACCTTCCTTTACGTGATTTATATGATACTCAGATTTCAGTTTGAATGATGATCAATGTCAGATGGTATTTCAAGTCTGAAACATGACAGCCAATGAAGCAAATTTATCTTGGGGAAAGATATGCCGGCACTTTAGATTAAAAGGCACATCCAGATTACATGCTTAAATGCAATTCCTATCTACTTCTCCATTTTCTTTGTGGGGAGGAACTTTCTTCAATGACTTTTGATGGAGTGAGAAATCAAATTTTTCATTGAAGTAATTTCCAGGTATTGGGATAAATACTTTTTCTAAGAAAACTAAAAAGAGCTTGAGGAAAGAACCAGTTTGGCAATCTGAAAGAAAAATATAAAAATTATGTGGAAAAGCAATCAAACTTATATTAGTAATTTCTTTTCAGTTACTGAAACTTTTGCATAAGAATAATGTACTTACTACTTATGCATACTTATGCAATGCAAATAGATGTACATATCCCACAGAATTACTTGCTAGTATTGATGAACTCTGCATTCCGTCTCTTGTGTTTTTTATCCGCTCAGATAGCCATTATTACCCTTTTTGGGGAAATTTAATACATTAGGGTCAGTGAGGTGAAGGTTACACAACCAACAAAAATTATAAATACCATAAAACATTGCTGTGTGGTGCTTGTGTTTCTCTATCTTTGCACTCAGAAACTGTGTTTTAAGATGTCCAAAAATTTATGACTCAGGAAACAAATTCTGTTATTTAAATATCTCATGACTTTTGTTTGCAGGGACGTTACCCTGAAGTAAATCAACATGTGCACTCCATCATGCAGAGTAATTTCCCAATTAAATATTCAGTCTGCTGTAATGAGTAGATGTGATTAATGCATAATAACCATCATGCAGTAAATTTGTAACCTCATGTATTTTGTGCCCTGTATGGATCTAGAATGTCATCTATTTGAAGGTTTCAAATTAGAAATAACAAATTAATATCACTGATAAACATTCTTAGTAGAGTGCATACTGAAAGTGATACTGGTTATGAGCATATCGGATGCCATACCATGTTTGAAATTGCAATGGAAACACATATTGTAATGACAACATCAATGAGTTCCTGGGGAATTATTGCTCAGTGGTCATGAGCAACAAACACCCAGATCAAACAGTTCACTTCAACTTAGAAGAGTAGAAAATAATGAATCTCAGTAGAAGAATAGGTAATTTTCTTTTCGCGTGTTAAAATCACAGGGCTAATTCATGATAGAAAAATATTATTCTGAAGACTGAATTTCTTTAATCTATGTTTCTTTGAGTGGTTTATTTTCTTGGGATTTTTTAACATATATGCGCAGACAAATAAGTGACAAATAAACAGTTAAAAACAGTACAGATAAACATACATAGGAAGACTGATAATTTTTAACATATTGATGATCTGATTGTTAGGAAACTAATAGGTAAACTCAAGTTCATGCTCATAAATCCATGGAAACATGGTACATAACTGCTATCTTGAATAACACCTGGCATGAATGGGAGTCTTTTACATTCAATATAAATGCCCTGAATTGTGAAACTACTAGCTAATATCTTTTCTATATCAGAAAAATCTCTGCTGCACTTTCTGAGAGATTCTTTAAAACTCTAGTTTTCATTAATTAGTGTTTTCACATGGGAATCAATTTTCAGGGGCACTTAGAAATAAACCTAGTGGTTGTCATATTGACTTTTTATTATAACCTTACTGGGACATAAATGAGCGGGGGGAGCAACTTGTTTATGTTTACATTACTTTAGAATTTGTGTAAATCTTAGGGATATTTTAGAAAATCTATGCACCAATATATAAGATAAAATATAGTGATAAATACTCAAACCAGATTTCTGGCACAGTTCCTGCAGATAATTCTTTATTCTTTGTCTTCCAACTCTTGCAGCATAGTATATTTTGTATTAAAAGAAAAAAAAGGTCGGTGAACCAAAGTCTTTTGGCTTTCTGACATTATATCTGTTTTTATTAAGTATTGGCCATGTACTAACATACTGTTTAAGAGACTGACTTTCTGAAGGGTGAGAAGAGATGTTCATATATACATATTTTACAGGGAAGAAGAGGCCTATATTCCTTCAACATGTTCCATGATTCAGAGCATGTAAAAATGATTTGCCTTGATCTATTCATTTCCCCTGCTGAATTGGATATTTCTTTCAATCCATGGCTAGAAGTAATGGGACAATGATTTTCCCTTGTCTCTATCATGGGTCGTCAAAGAGTACAAACTTATTTTCACCATGGGCTGAAGTCAAATCATATTAGATAATTTGCTACTGATTTAGAAAGGGAGGCAGCAGACAAGTATCTAGATATTCCTGCTGTGTCAGCTTTCTTTTCAGGCAATTATTTCCAGTGACACTGAACTTTGCTGTGAAACCTGACTGTCACAATCATAGTGGGAACAAATACCAAATCCAGAAGCAGACTATGTGAAGAAGACTTTAGGAACTTGGATCTCATTTTCCACAGGTTTTTGAGAACATTCAGAAACTCCTTGCTTGCTTCACTGATGTCTTACTGATGCTCAGTTTGTTCTTCAGCAAGTCGTCTTAATTGCCAATAGTAGTAACAATAAAAATCCGAAAACCAATTCATCATTAAGTTTGGTTCAGACTAGGAAACTCATATAGAAACTATTCTTTCAAATAATAGAAAATTATTTCTTCTACTCTTATATTAATGTTGTCATAGTCAGAATTTTTCATACATTATTTTACATACAGTAAACAGTGAGAAAAATAAAATTATAAGGAAAGTGTTCTATAAATAACTCTGGAACTGTAGAGAGATCCTGAGAAATTTGCTGTAAGTAACTATTAAAGGTAAACAGTCTTGATTATGCTCAATGTTCTACATGGATCATTTGTTTCTCCTTTCTGTCAGGTAAATGAATGGCCATAAAATTCAGTAAATTGAACTTTCAGTCTTGCCAGATAAAGTTAGATATCTGTGAATATTCCTTAAAATGTGTTCGAAATTAACATTTTACTAACAGTCCTGCCAGGAAGCATGTTTTCTAGAATACTGAGAGGAAATATGAAATAAAGTTAAAACAAAACATTAATATGCCTGAAGCAGAAATCTTATTTTGTAGGAGCAATGGATTAATTCAGTTGGATTCAGCCACACGAACTGATTTGGGCAGTATACTAATTTATGAGTGCTTGATGGTGTACTTCTGACAGCTTACCAGTAGCAAGCCATATTTTTATATCTATTTGTGTAAGATTTACATCCATTTTAACTATGTACAGAACCCCTTATGGAACAGTTAAAGAAGTCCAGAGTAATTCCAATTTAGGTAAAATTTTGGGATAATGAATTACAGGAAATTTAGAATTATAGAAAATTTAGTTTCCCTTATTATCATCTACATGCAGCAATCAAAACTCACAGCATGCTAAAGCAATAAGAATGGATTTCCTGGAAACCCAACTTCTGTCAAATATGCAGTACTATTTATTTGTTTTAAACTAATATTTAGTTTCTTGAATCAGGTTAGGATCTTACTAAAATGGTAACAGCAATAAGGTAGTCCTTAACTTTAAACTTAGGGAAATCACCACTTTGTGGTGCTGATAGAACAGGACCCGAATTTTTTTCTGTAAGTTTTTTTCCCCAGAAAATATGTGGAAGAAAACATGCTTCTTTTTATATCTTAATTATTAGAAGGCTTGTGTAGAGTCATTTCTTTCAGATGGGTAGAGAGAGTCAGGACTATAAATCCCTACTTCCCTAAACTGCCATCTATGAATGATGACATGGTACGATTTCTTATTATTAATTCCCATTTTTGTTTTTCTTGTCAGCCTTTTTTTAGGTTATCTTAACATTCGTTGTTGAAGTTCTCCTACATCATACAGCTGCAAAGGTTTGCTTTATGTACAATCTGAACTTTTCATTCTGAATGCTGTTTTCTAGGGAGAATGAAGGACTACAACTTATTTTCTGGGGTTCAGAATAGCCTCTGATATTTCTGTGCAGATTTATTGCACATTTGTTACTGTGCAAAAATATCCTTGTTTGTACATATAGCTCTCATGAATAAACATCTACTTTTATGTGCCGCATTTGCAAATATTCATTTAACTACAGAACTGATGGCCTTTACAGCTTAAAAACTATCATTTTGAATGCTGTCAGGCCTCATTGCACTTTGTACATCAAACCAGAGAATTGCTGACCTAATCAGCTAACATAGGACTAAGACTAAGAAGGAATATGAGTAGTGGGAATGAACGTACAGATAAAGAGATAAAGGAAATTAAATAAGCAGTAAAGAAAAAAGCAGCTAAAAAAAGATCTTTCTGATTATAACTCAGAAGATATATTTATTAAAAAAAACAGTATTTTGGCCTTAGAAGTAATGCAGACTTTGGTGGAATTACTACACATTCTATACCTTGTCCTTGTGACCCTTCTTTTGCTAGCAGAATATGAAGCTGTTAATTAAATAACTAGGGACAGTACATCGTAAGTTGATTTACAACATTAGGAGGTACATGAATTCCTTACTTTGCTCAGCTCAGCCAATTTCAAAGTGGTTTCCTTTAATCTTCATTTACTGGAATTTCACTCTAGCTCTTGCTTATATTTATGGCAAGCTGCCTACTGCAGTGATGGGTTGCTGCACCTTTTGAAAGATGTGATATAGGCTTGGCATTCTTGATTTTTAGAGCAGAGATGTCAGCTCAGGAAATTTAGATGATATATATGGCCATGAAATTAATAGCTGTTGGATATCAAAATACAGATACAATATTAGAAATTAGCTAGGGTATTAGTATTTTATTCATCAATTCAATAATATTTGACATAAACTATTAATATTTTATTTTAAATATGTTGTATATAAAGAGATAGGACACCCATATACACTAGAAAAAAACCCAGTGTATTTCATTCTTTTGTTTTCAGCCTACTAGGTGTTTACTGAAAGAATTAAATAGAACTTTTAATGACTCTCCTATTTTTACATATTGCTTGGGACTATGCATTTCCAAATTCCATGTTAATTTTTTTAGTGAAAAGTCATTTTTGCTTTATTGGACATATTTTGACAGAATACGTCCCTCTTAAAATAATAATAATAAAAAGGCTGTCTTACTATTTGCAGTGATGTTGAAGTAAATTCATGTACTTCTATAAAAATACTTGTGTGTAGGCAAATTTACTTAATTGCGTCAGGTTTCACATTGAATTGTTTGGATGCCTCCACAAAAGTACTCTGAATCAGCATATTTAGGAGAATCAGCTTTACATAATTAGGCAAACACTTCTGTACCTGGGAGCCAAAGATGCTTCCTTTCCTGATTAGAGTATCTGATAAGTCCTCAACTAAACTCCTGGATTAAATTCACATCGAATTCTTTTTCCAAGTCATTTCTTACAAATGTATGAATACCTATACATTATAAACATTCAAGACTATGTGAAAGTACATGACTACCTATACATTATAAACATTCAAGACTATGTAAAAGTACAAGAAGAAATACATTTCAATATTGCTTTGTTTCTTAAGGAGCTGCAATAATCTGAATCTATCTCTCTGTATGTTTTGTTTTACTTACTGCAAGGTCATTTAGTTATTTTAGTGTTTGTTGCACCTGTATTTAATATTGAAATTGTCTCTTAATGGCCAAGCAACACAATAGACCCCATAGTTTCTGAAGGTTAATTGTGAAAATTATAGAATTTGCTACAGTGATTTTTAACGTCAAAGCTTAAATTAAAGAAATGACAGTTCCCGCTCATTACCTACAGTTATACAGTCACTACATTTCACCACATGTAATTGTGATGAGATATAGAAATAAAGAAGAGGAAAAGAAAGCTTAATGGCTTGGGATGGAGGAAAGGAGTTGCCAAATTTCAGACCAGACTAAATTCAGTAAGTTGATGCAATGCCACATTGCTGTGTTATATAATTTACCAAGGTCACCTTGCCAATAGCAGTTCAAATTAAAATGTTAAAGGGTGTGCACATTTATGAAAGAAAATAGATGTGATTAGACTTTACACTGAATGTGGATTGATATCTACTATGCAGATACCTAAAGTATAGATGCTTCATATGTGTTTAAATGAGTAGCTTAGTTAGGCTATTATTTCAATATTCTGAAAGCAGTTCAAACTGATATGTACCATTAATGTTACAATTCAACGTGGAGAACACCAAGTTCGCAGTGACCATGCGAGCTCCAGAAATGAAAAGAGCATATCCATGACAATATAACTAAATAGAGCAGACATGGATGTACATTGTCACTTAGGAGCCCAGAGCTCCTAGCTGTACACGAGGATTCACTGGGCTATGGTAATGCACCAGCTAGTTTACCCTTTCTGCCCTGTGTTGCATGGAAAATGAAATTTGGGCCCTTAAGTTTCAAAATTAATGCAGCTATACAGATTGAGATTGTGGTGCAGTGAAGATATGGATTATTGTCAGGAAACATGATTACCTCAGTGGGAAACTATAGCTAAGGCCATGGTCCCACTGGGTTTTTTCCAGACATGCTTCTCTAAATCACCTTGGTGTTTCTGGATGTTAACAGCAATCTGCCAGAACTAAAATCATATCAGTCTTGGTAAAATACAAATCCAATTGAAACAAAAAACTCACAATTTATCAACATATTTAGCACATTTACAAGGAAATTCAAGCTCTTTCCTAAACAACCACATCAGAAATAAACTTGGTTGTGTTCCTCAAAATAATCCCTTTATCTTTTATTCAGAGAATGTTTGTAGGCTTACGTTGTTAGGGTTAACATAATTTCCAATGAGGCTATTAAGATTTCAGAGTTCAGTCTTTTGTGATCAAATTTTGCCAAGCTCAGTGTTGGTAATTGGGACCAGATTGTCAAAAGAGCTGGACTTTTTAATCTCATCCAAAGGGTAATGACTTATTTCAGAAAATATGACCATGAATGCCCTATAAATTTGAAATTTTACAGTATTTGTAATTTTATTATGAAGAGTTTAATTTAGACTAAATGATATAAGAGCATATAAGGCATCTGATATGGGAGTTAGGAAAGCTGTAGGTTAGTGTCACTGCTCTGAGCTAACGCTTATGTTTGTTGGAGTCTTTGAGTTACCTGCTTCCTTCCTTTCTTCTCTTTCTTCCATTTGTTCTTTCCTTCCTTCCATATTGTGGGAACCAGGAAGAAGGCCGTATATTTATGAGAGTGTCCTGCTCACTAATCAGCTGTAATCTTGGGATGGGATGTCAAGGGATGGTGAGTGAAGGATGATTGTAAAGTAAGCCATGCTGCAGAATATGAATTCTCCAGTTCAAAAATCAAGTAAAAAAAAAAGAATTCCATTAAAAATATCCCAAATGGTATCTGAGGTATTAAACCTCAAAACAGCACCTGACACATTCAAACAGCAAAGCAAATTTCTAGTATTTTAATAAGGTTTCATCAGAACATTAATGAATTGCATTCAACACCAAGCTGGGCATGAATGTTGTTCTTCTTGATGGTAGGTAGGCTCTACAGAGGGATTGGGACAGGCTGGATCCATGGGCTGAGGCCAAGAGTTTGGGGTTCAACAAGGCCAAATGTCTGGAGAGATTTACAAGACAAGTAGATGGGGACATGGTTTAGTGGTGGTCTTGGCAAAGATAAGTTTACAATTTGACTTGATGATCTTAGAGGTCTGTCCCAATCTAAACAATTCTCTGTTTTTATGATTCTATGAGTTATTTTGCCAAAACACGTGAAGCTGGAAAATAGAGATACTTGCCAAACAGGATGATAAATGACACAGGAAGTCCCTTTCAAGACGAATTTTTGGAGCTGAAATTCTCTGCTAAATTTGAAGGAGCTGTGTTGAAATGACACATTAGAAAAAAACCCCTTGTATTTTAGGTATGATTTAAAAAAGAATCGAAAGCACCCAGGAAATCACTTAAAATCACCAGGGAAGATCAATATCTGATGTCTCATGTTTACTTTAGAATGTATGGGAATTGAAACATTGCTGTGTTGACTGTTTTTGAATAACTATAATTCACTAGAGAATTTTATGATTTTCTGATGGTTAACTATTCATATTTGACACTGTTTTCATAGTAAATTTTTGCTTTTTCTAGTTCCACCATCATGTTGGTTGTATGAATAGATAATGAAAACTGACAACTGAAAATACAGGTAAATATGTTTGAAAGCTATGTGAAATATATAGTCCCAAATAACAATATTTATTTCGAAATTTTAAAATAAATTCATAAAATGTGGATAGATATACAAATATAAATTGAAAGGAAAAAGCACCAATTTTGAGTAGTCCAAAGGATGTGTCTGCTATCCCTATTCCAGTCACATATAGCTCCTCTCTGGCAGATTATATGCAAAGTCTAAAAAGTTTACTCCTACAAGAATTACTAAATGTCTATGAGAGAAGTACGTTAGTTGCCATTTAATAAAATCAGTCATATATTGTTCATTTTCTTTGAGCAAGTAATCATTTCAGACACACATAATGTGACTTTGTTCTTGCAAAGATATTACATAAAGCATTCCAAATGAAAATGTTTTAATTTTTAATTAATAATTTCAATTTTTTGTTTTGTAAAACTTAGTTCTGTGAAGTGCCAAGTAAACACAGCTCTCATGTAAGAGTCTGTTCCTAAGTTCATTTCAGGCAATTAAAAGACTCATTTATTTGAATCACGTTTTTTGATGCAGCCCTAAATCAATAGAAATTGAAAGATCTCAATGTTATAGGTTTCATACCCACAGGATAACTTCAGTGACTTGGATTTTTTTCTTATGCTAAAAAGAGGGCTCATAGTACAGTGCTAAGTGGAGGGGAGCATAATGAAAAACATACTCAGGATCTAATTTTTAATATAAGAAATTTAATCTGCCTTTACAATATAGCCCATTAATTTCCTAATGATAAATGATACATACCTTGAGTGGGGTCAAAACCATAAAAACTTGCTAATGTTTATCTGCATAATAAAGCACTTAATTATAATCCTAGTTTCTTGTATGTCAAAAATGGGACCTTCCTTACATAGTTTGACATATAATAGAAAACACACACACAAATTAGTCTTCTAAGATTGCTAATTTTTTAAGACTATCAACTCAGTGATATTTTCTTCATTAATATTGTAGTTATATTTTTAAAAAACCTGAATTTTTAGTAATGTCTGTGTAGGGAAAGATCTGATTTATGGAACCAGGAAATTAAAGCTTTTGCTCATTTGTGTCGTTTGAGAAAACAAATTTGTCACAGTGAGTGATCCAATCAGTTTCTAAGAACAAAGTGTTATCACTGAGGACAAAATAACATTATTTTCATTTCAGAACTTTATGGTCATTAGTTTTGAAGTGTCAATTGAATTTAATGGGGGGAGTTATTTTGCCTTATTTTGACTTTGGAAAAGTGCCAGTGAATCAAATATTTGACTTAGCAGAACAGTGTTAGTTGTTCTAGAGAGGATCACTGGTAACTGTGGCTAATTTAATTGTCATCAAGTTCCGATTGCAGGACTGTAAAAACACTCCTCTTTCCCTTTTTGCCCAAAATTGATGACGGATGTTATCTCTCTTCCCAGAGCATTTTGAGCTCAATACTGTTGTCAATGCATTCTCCCAGCTCTCAAGCAGATATGCAAAGGTAAAGCACATTGGCGACAGATCCAGTATATTTTTTTGAATCCTTGAGATATGTCCTATGCTTTAGTTGATTGCTTGTTTTGGGATAACTTGATTGCATGTGAAGTGCATTTTATTTGCAGTATGACAGCTAAATCAGCTGTACGTACCTGAAATACCAAATGGACCATTTTAACAGTGTCAATAAACTTTTCTAATGCATGGTGTAATTTTGGTGTGTCATAGATACAGTACTTTGGACTGCACATGCAAGCTTTGAGGTACTATAGTCTGAAGTACATAAAGCTCAAGGAGCAGAGAGACCTGTCCAACCCCCAGTAAAAACTACACCTGAGAAATGATACAGTTGATTTCAATGCTGCACAAAATTATATAGTATAGAGGAAAAAAATTAAGTCTGAGCATTATTACTTCTGTGATTGAAAAAAAACCTATTGATTTTTCATGGTCACTTTTCTCTTGGATTGTTTTAAGAAAGTGACTCTTGCTTTGTGGCGAGCTTAAAGAGCATGCTAGCATGGTATGACTATGTTATGAGACAGATTGGAAAAGAGTTCTGCAGAGTAATTACAGCCAGAATGTATAAGGTAGTGAAACAAAGTGGGCTTTATTAAAAAAATAGAGATAGCTGAAGGCCTTTCTGTTTCCTCTTAGAAAAGTTTGTTGCCCAGCCGTCTCCAACCACAATTTTGGTTTGAGTGTGAAGTAACTGGTGGTTCACTTTTCAAGGGATCAAGTTTACTTCTGAGGGAAAATTTTCACTTAAGTCACCCAAGGAAAGCAAGGTGTGTAGAATGCCTCTGCAAGAGGGGATAACCTAATACAGAAAGTACTTCATGAAAGAAAGAGAGCATTTTATAACCATCACTCCAAAAATAAATATATAAGCTAGCATGAGTGAAGTTTCAGTAGGTTAGATATTTCAGTGTCTCTGATGTGACATTTCTAGGCTTTCTATCCAACAATTCTAAGAAAAAGAAAAAAAGCCACTGCATTACATAAGAGATGGCCTTCATCATAAACATATAAGTGAAACAAAAGAATTCCTGCAGAAGTCTGAAGCTCGGAGAACTTTGGGATTGGAACTGTGTATGCGGACTTGAACTCCCTAGTAATAATATGTAACATGGGAATTACCACTGAAAACCTGATTTTATTTCTTAAATAACATTTTGTTTTGCCAAGTGAAGTCCAAATTCCAGAGTGTTAAGAAATGCTGATGTGGGGTGTGTTAAACGATGTGCAAATAAATGGACTAGTTGGTCAAAAATTAATTTCTGATTCTGCATATCCAAATTAAGTTAACATATATTTAGATTTGAATATCCATAAACAAAGAGAGCCCAAATCAAAGAATCGTTTTTTGAACCTCTGGTCTAGGTTTCATGTTGTTTTCTGGCTTTCATCCAAACTCTGTGGCTGAATGTTTATTTACCCAGTATATCTGAGAACTGTTTCTTCACACTCTGTGTGAAGTGGCACCTACTGACAATTCCTATCTCATATGCACAATGTGATGCTAAGTTCACTCTGAATATCCTTTAAGGCTTATATTATGTGTTATTTAATTTTCTGAAGTCCCTTAAAATCATCTTTTGTCTTGACTTTTGATTATGCACAGTCAATTCTGGTTTCTGTTTTATGATTTTTCTTTATGTGGCTGATTGTTTCAACAATTGCCGTTCAATGGTTTAATTTAAATATGAAGTGTCTTTGCCTCTGTTCCTCAAATCTAATTCTAATTCAAGATGTGGTTGAAAACAAAAGCTGTAACATCCCAAGTGTAAAGCAGATAAAGAAATAAGACTGAAATAATTTAGGTTAAGCAATCTTTATATAAGCATTTTGCTGTTGCTTGAGTTGCCATTGTGTATATCCTGTGTGATGCTAGCAATTGTGTTGTGAGACCATAATAACTAAAACATTGCATTCTAAAGAAAAGGTGTAAGACTTTAAAAAGAAAAAGGGTACTTTTAAAGCCATCATGAGAAAAAGCAAAGCTGTCAATATATTAAGGGTCCTGCAGTAGAGGTAAATTATTTTGAAATACTGCATGTATTTCTGTGCCTAATTCATTTACAAAGTGTGTGCCTGATGAAAGGAAGAAAATCATTAGATTTCTGCTCCATGGCCCATGGAAATTCCACAGTGTTTCCTGAGTATGCAGCCTATTCTCCACACACTCATCCCACACATTAATGTCCTTGTTACTTACTAAAGATTTGTAATGCTAGCTAATATACAGCAAACCATTAATCAAAGATGTCTTTCACGCTTAGTGTAATGTAGATCTATCTGGAGCTTTAATCGCTTAAATTTCACCCACAATTCACATTTTTCCCTCTAAACTTTGCAAAGGAGAAAAAGTTGAGCAGGTTTTCAAAAGCACAATAGGAAAATTTCCTAGCTGTAGGTGCACATGCAACTGAAATGGAGTAAATTTGTGTGAGTTATCCATCTATTCTACAATGCTATAAACAGTCAGACACTTTAGGAGGTAAACTCACAGTGTAAATTTTTTCCTCCATAATTTCTTTTTGCCATAAGAGAAACCATTTATCTCTCATTTCATCTCTCTTCTGTACTTTCAATATAGATCATTAGAGACACAGATATAGGTAAAGAAAACATGGGGTTTTTTGTTGCATTTTTGATATGGTTTGTGTCTATCCACAGAGTTGAGGAGAAGAGACAAAATGAGAAATAATGCAGAACTAATTTGGTCAGAGGGATTTGAAATTAGGCAACAAATCAGCATTTTAATTTTATATGCAAATGCAGCTGGAATTCTTGGAGCTCTTCCTGGGAATATATAATGAATCAGTTGAGAGTTTATGGATCAGGATTATCAGGTAGACCAACATGGATGGTGTTGTGATGTCTCACAGCAACCAAGAAAATGAATTGATGAAGTCTAGATGACTCAAAGAAGCCTTATATTCACTGTCTCTGGTTATTTAGTACCATATTTGGCTGAGTGACTGCAGTGCTTCAGCACAGCCCCAAAAAATGTGTTTGTGGATCTTGACAGGTTCATAGTCCTTGATTTGGTGCTAAATTGCTGAGCCTTATTAGAAATGCTAATTCTTATGGACAAGAGCTGCAAAGTGGTTTTTGTTTAAGTAACACTACTTTGATAGCAGGTACTGAGGCTGGGCTTATGTGCCTTGATGATAGCTGGACATCTACATCCTTTCTATGGCTTTTTGAAGCTAGAACCTAAGATTTCTTAGGCGTGTGAATAGTTAAATAATCACACCAATTTTCAAGATTATTTATACCTGGATCTATGGCACTGTCTTTTTCTTCTGCTTGAACCAGTATCAAGATCTTCTTCAGTTATCTTCATCAGAGCCTTCATACTCAGAAATGTCTTGAGGTAACAAATCTCTGTGGAAAGAATGTTCTCTCTCCTTGTTGTACTGTTACTGTGTGTTCCTAATGTGGTGCTTTTACGGAGCTACCAGCTAACTCTCCTTCCATCTCCTCACTGGAGTGTTCCTCTCCCCTGCGCTTTGCGAATGTGTATTCCATGTAATCAGAACCTCCTTCACTAGCAGGCCTGACAAACAGTCGGTGTGTGATCTCCCCAGGGTTGGCAGCAGGGAAAACAACAAGGAGATCTTCATATTGTAGGATGTAGTTGTATTAAATGTATTATTTTCAAGTAGCATGTGTAAACTATTTTTTTAAAAGGTATTTACAATTTTTAGTGCTAACACTCTATTTTGTCAGATTACTATCTCATTCTTAATTAGTCTGAGCCCTGAATAGAGCAGTTAATTTCTATGTTGCTGATAAATTTATTTCCAGTCAATCTGAGCCTTGAGAAGATAATGCTTTTATTGGTTTGACTGCCATGTTTCTTTAAATCTCATTGTACATTCCTCTCTGCAAAACTCTGTTTAGTAAAATCTTTTAGTTTTTCATTTTTGTCACTAAATTCTTGACTACTAGATCTCTTTCCACCTGACCAGGTTGCATAACCTTCCCTCTCCTGCACTGAAATGCCTAATGCATCTTGATTTTCCAGGTCAATACTCTTTTGCCACAGTTGTCTAAATCCTCTTCCAGAGCCAATTGTTCAACTGTTTGCTGAGCTTCACTGGCAAACCTTTTGCTGTTTTTTTCAAAGTCCATCACATTGTTTGAATTTATCCTTCTTTCTCTTGTCCTGGGGAAAGAAAAAAAAGAAAAAAAAGAAAAGAAAAATGAAGAAAAAGAAACAAAAAGTAGAGGAGTTTTAAGAGTTCTCAATGGGGCAGAGAAAAGGAGAGTTAAAGGCAAAAAAAGCCTCTAAGCATCAGCTAATCCCTATTGCCTATGAAACTCCGTGCTGCAGTCGTGGGGCTTGAATCAGGACCACCTCTCAACCTGTGTTTCTTCACCTAGGAGGCCACCTGGCAGATGACTGTGTATCAGCACATAAGCAGGGTGGAGAACAGAAGAAATAGGGCTCAGACTTGAATCTGAGGGAACAGAAATGACAAATTGGCACTCTATTTATACAAATTTAAGTATCATTGAAAAGATGTACAAATTCGGAGTATGCCCCAACATTAAATAATTAATGCTCTTACTGTTTCCTATACAGCATGTGTACAGATGCAGAAACAAAATGTACTTCATTTAAAATCTTCTGTATTTCAGTTCTCTTGTCCCTCTCCCTCTCTCTTATACATATTTATATTTTTCCTCTTTCCTCTTTTTTTCCCCAAGGCATTTTCTAGGTTACCAGCTAGGTCTATCATGGCTTGTGTATTGGGATAAACATCACACAGCACATTTTCCATTACTTTGTTCCTTCCCAAAAAATAGATCCTGAAATTACTCTGCTCAGAGATGGATGAGGCCTTTTAGTTATCAGCAAAGTCTTCAACAGTTCCTGTCTAGGAATATATTCATTTCCTAAAGCCAGTTTTCTGTTATGGAGCTCACTCATTTTCATAGATAAAGCAGCTCTCAGTCATTAAGACAGGGTGGAATTTTCTCCTGTGTATGCTCTGGGGCGATTATTACATTTTAGGAGTTTCCTGAACTGCAGATACTTTTCTGTCTGAATCATCAGGCATTTTGGGTGTGAAGTTTCTCTTCTGTCTCAAGATCTGTCTTTTCTTCTTGCCCTCTCCATGTGTCAGTGACTGTTAGCTGTTCTGAATTTTCTAAATTGCTCATGCTACATGCTTTCTTCCCTTAATTTTTAAAATAATTATTCTTTTGTTTCAGCTTACTTTCTGCAGCATTACATATTATCCTGTGCTCAAACTTCAAAACCTGGTTGACTATTACTGTTATTATAATTTGGCAGACCAGCACACTAACAGCATTTTACACACTTTGGCCATGTTCATTGACCTAAAGAGTTCACAACTTTTAATTAAAAGAAGGCAAAAGGAAGAGGTTGTTTAATAAGATTAGAGAAGAAACTGCTGAGAAAGGGACTACAAGAGAGATGTAAATGAAGACTGGAATTTTTGGAAAGAAGAACTGGACAGTATGAAAAAATAATGAAATTGGCAGTAGAATGAGAAAAATAAAGGAAAAAAGAAAAATCAGTTGAGGAAATGAAAATGCAGTATTAGACAGACAGGGTAATGGAGTGAGAGCATTATGGTTTTATATTGCAGGTCTGTCATTTTGGACAAAAGAGCAAAGGTTAGGACAATCTGAACAGCCAGAGCGCAGTCAGATGTTGGTAGGGCTGTTGATATGTGATATGTGGATAATGCAAGCATGGAGATAATGTAGATGGCTCATCACCACTTCTTCCTTCTGCTCCCCTGAAGGTTACCACTCCCCCTTCAGATTCGCTAGTATAACTACACACGTAGCTGTCCCCAGCCTGATTCTGTCAAAAGAATTTGGTTTTTAAAACCTACTAAAACACTTCTCTGTGAGGATTTTACAAATCAAATCGTTCTGACAGAACTAGGTTAAGGAGCAGTTGTGCTTGTAGGTCGGAGAGAACACTTATCTTGTGGAAGGGAGGCAGGGCATAGTTTAGTGCCTGTGCACTAAATGATATAACATTTGTTAATTGGATAACAATAGAATAATGTATGATTAATATAGCAGATAAATAGAAGCTTGGACAATTTCATAAAAAAAAGAAAGGAAAAAAATGTGTGAAGGTCAAGACATAGCAGAAGTTGATTTAACAAGAAGAGAGCAGAGCACTAGCAATCTTATGAAATCTGTGAGATTAGATAGAGGAGAAGGGAGATATAGAGCACAGCTTTTGGGAATTTCTGAATAGCATGTCTCTTCTTTTGAGAGAAAGTCAATGTAGGTGAATGTAAGTAGGGCCAGCCTGCAGCAAATATGAGCAAATGGCCACTGTTAAGGTTAGACAGGCAACCTCAGCAGTGACATGTCGTTTCCATTTCTGCCATGCTGATGCTTGCTCAGCTGGTTTCAAAGGATTGTTTTAGAAAGTATTTATGAAAGAGAAATGGATGAAGAAATGTGTCCCGTTTCATCCACTGTCTGGATAACAGCCCTGCACTAGGTATCATGCAATATGTGCAATCATCCAGGCATGACCCTGTCTTGTTTATCCACCTCCCACAGTGTTCAGCTTTGCAATATTTTTCTATTCCATACAGAAAGCAAAACATTTTAGAAAATGCTGATTCTGAAGATTTCTCAGGTGTCCTTTGGGAAGCTGCATATCGTCCTTACAACATGTTAAGCCCTCACATGTATTCCCATTGAGGATGAAGAAGGAAATTAGAACTGCATCCTAGCTTACATTATGCTGGGAAAGCACTTCTGAGACCTCCATCCTCCTTATGTGCTGTATTCTTCCTTGTGCATCTAGACATATGGGTCTCAGTTTGTATATTCACTGGTGTCATTGCTAATGGAACAGCAGAAGAAGCCAATTTTATGGTCTAATATACTCCACGGGCCTTGTACAACGTCCTTTATATATTGTATAACTTAGTTAAATCACATCCAAATCTTCTGGGACTAATGAAAACACAAATCTTACCTGGAGTTTTATTCCTTGCCAAGCATATGCCTCTTTTTTTTTTACCCTGAGGTGCTGTAGCTGCTTAATAAAAAGGTCATAAACAATATTTCCTAGCAACAATGAATATATTTTTTAAAACGACTAAATATTTTTAAGTGAAACTGTTACAAAGAAGACTAGCTACCCTGAGTCTGACACTTCAGGAAGTCAGCTAGTGAAACAGAAATACTAGAAAATTGCTTTAGCATGAGACTTAAAGTTAGGTGCTTAAATATCTTGATGAATTGGAAACTAAAAAAATCACAAGCTACAGAAAACAAGCTATTTTTAATATCTAGTTTAGATAGCAATTACATGATCACTTCAAGCCAACCTAAATTGAATAAAACAATCAATCCTACCTAAATTGAATAAAACAATCAGTACTACCCTCTGTCCCATCTCCAGCCATGTCCTCCTGTTGGACTTTAAAGTGAGTGACCTAGTTCAGGGAACTAATCTCTATGATAAGGATTACCCAATATGTGTCTCACAGCCTCCCTCCATTTCCCAGGCTGTTTTCCAGCCTGATCATTTCCTTGGTACAGTTTAGCATTCAGTGTGGGTGCAAAAAGGTGGCATGAACGTGTGGTTCAGACTAGGGGAGAGAGAAAGCTTGTCTATGTAAAGGGCAACCCTTCCTCATGTTGGAGTAAATCTGTTCTGAAGTTTCAGCTACAGAGATCTACACCTGTATGCCCACCCCTGACTAGTGAAATTTTTTGTTTGTTTTAAAACAAGAACATGAACACAGTTATCATATCTTCAAAAGAAAAGAAAATGTTCAGGATTTTGGTATAAACACTGTGCTCAGTTTTAAGCAGAGGAGAAATATGTATTTTACTGCAACAAATAGAAGTCTACCAGGAATTTGTTATGCAATTTCTGAAGATGCTTCCTATATATCCAATAGACTATAATAGCTTCTTCTGAGAAACTAAGCTGCATCTCAAGAGATGGCAATGTCTATGTGGAAAGTTGTCTCTGTAAGGCACTAATTATGTCACATCTGGATAAAAGACTGTCTAACTCTTTCACCTTCTCAGTATGAGAGATGGAAGAAAAAGCCAATTGCACAGATAATAGATAAACCTTTGCTCTTCCAGTGGCAGAAGTTTACAACATAGCTGGGAGTCAGTCATATAGATGTAATATTGAAACAGGAGGTTGTTGCATTTAAATGAAAATGTCTTCAACAAGATTTCAAGTGAATTCAAGATGCTCACCTTTTTCTCTCTCGGTAGATGCAGGAGGCATGAAAAATGTCAGACAAAGACTATGACACTTTTCAGACAATGTGATGTAACTGAGGTGATTGGCTTAATGTTTTTAGACTTCAAAGCATAAATAACCATTAAAATGAATGTCAATATAAAGACGACTGTAGCAGCCGAGAAACTTAGCTGCAATATTTGGCATCTAAGCATTCATATTAAACCTATGACTAAAGAAAGTTTTTATTTGAGCATGCCCATGGGCAAGAGAGGAAATACAGATTATGTAGGTAAGAAATCTCTTGTTATCCTGGGGAAGAAAAGGTGAACAAGTGCCATGTGAAGATATCAGACCTGATCTATAGCAACTGCACTTTTCTAAATTTCATTGTCTTTGTCTCCCATCTGGGCCAAGCTAGCAGCCAATACAATTATGTGGGCAAGCAGTCATCAGGGATCTGACCAAGCCTATAATTTTCATTGTCCCCTGTTGCTGCAAGAAGACAGTAGAAATGAAGTACATTAAGTCACTGAACATTTTAACTCTCTGATCTGTAGTTACTCCAGCCAGGAACTAAGCCATGATTTAAAATCTGCCTCAGTGTCAGAAAAGATTGATTTCTTCAGGTACTTTCTAAGAGTCCGTATATGCTCACAAGGGCTTTTGTCCAGCAAAGCACTTGCACAGAAATACAGACATTAAGTTAAATAAGTGCCTCAAATCTGCTGAATCAAGGCTGAAAGTGGTGCTCTGCATGTTATTTGAGTTCAGTCTTTTGGAGATTCTAATGAAAATTCAACTGTTATCATCCCTGTATTTCAAACCTAGTAACTGTTCAATTGACTGACCTACCTGATCTCTCTAAAGGCAATTTGAAATATAGTGTCAATGATGCCATTGGTAGCAATGATGCTGATAACACGGAATCTTCTCTGTTTCAAGGAGCATATCAGCTTCCTTGCATTGCCAGAATCTTTAAGGAGTTGACTAAATCTGAGAAAAATCATACCTTTCTTGTGATGGAGATCTGCCAAACCACGATGTTCTGTTGCAGCTGAGCTTGGCTTCCTAGCAGGTGGTGATCACAAGAGAAGCTGGAGTTTTCCCTGGACTGCTTGAGTTGTTTGAATTTATTCCAAATGGACATCAGACACCACCACTCAGGGTGAATCCCAGCTCTCTCTTATATCTCACAGCATCATGAATAATGTCAACAGAGAAAACACACACATGAAACCAAAAGCAAACAAACAGGATCAAGAGTTCAAAACAAATGGCTTTGCTCTTAATGTGGGGAGGTGAAGTCATCTACTATTTAATATTCATAGTGCATTTTAATAAAAAAAATGGCAGATGAAGGCTCCAACTGCTAAAGAATAAGATTTTATCTTAATTAAGTCAATATGTATTTATTAGCAGCTAAAAAAGGAAGACATATACTCACTTTTTATTATCACCTTCAGGCTTCTCTTTGTTCTTTGTCTCCCTTTTATGCTATCCCATGTTCTAACCCCCGTGTAAACTCTGATAGATTATGTCAGAAGATAATAGAGGGCTGCTGACAAGTTGCTATCTGCATTCATCTTGTGTTGCTCTGCTACCTCCATTATGAGAATAGAGATTAAGGGCCAATGAGCACCAGGAAATGCACATTCACAAAGCTCGGCAGTGTTAAGGATATTGGCAGCATATTGGCAGGCCAGAGCATAAATCCGAGACAAAAAGAGAGAAAGGGAAAGGGAAAGGGAGAAAAAGGAAAGGGGAAAGGGAAGGAGAAAGAGAAGGGGAAAGAGAAAGGGAAAGGGAAAGGGACAGGGAGAAAAGGGAAAGGGAAAGGAGAAGCAGACAGAGAAGGGGAAGG
>WBMZ01008083.1:0-14365 GCA_013400975.1 Atrichornis clamosus | reverse complement strand
AAGGGAAAGGGAAAGGGAAAGGGAAAGGGAAAGGGAAAGGGAAAAGGAAAGGGAAAGGGGAAGGGGAAGGGAAAGGGAGAAAAGGGAGAAAAGGGAGAAAAAGGAGAAAAAAGAAAAGAAAAGAAAAAGAAAAAGAAAAAGAAAAAGAAAAGAGAAGAGAAGAAGAGAAGAGAAGAGAAGAGAAGAGAAGAGAAGAGAAGAGAAGAGAAGAGAAGAGAAGAGAAGAGAAGAGAAGAGAAGAGAAGAGAAGAGAAGAGAAGAGAAAAAAGAAAAGAAAAGAAAATGCACCTGAAATATAAAACAAGCCAGGGATATAAGCAACCTAAGTCTGTATATGGTGTGTTTGCAAAATTTCTCTCTCTTTGTTTTTAGGTCACTGATATTCCTGTATGATTAGTGGCATATATCAGGAGTTCAGGTCTACTTGTTGGCTGGGATAAGTATGTTGCTTTTGCTGTGGAGAAACTTAAGGTTTAAATTTCTTTTACTGTTACGCATGGCAAAGTAATGTTCTCCATTACTATCTCAAGGGTTTACCTGCAAGTCTGTACAATACATCATTTTTTGTTCTCAGTTTTCTGCGGTTAACAAACTGAACAGATTTTTGCTCCCAGAGTGCACCTAAAATATTTCCAGGTAGTGGCATCTTACTACCAAAATCCACCTGATATTCTTCTAAAAGAAGAAGAATATTTTACAGCTGTGAGAGAGACACAGTGTGATTCCTGAGAGTGCTGGTTTGGCCAAAGTAAAGGAAACTTGATCCAGTGTTTGCATATCAAATGAAAGATGGCAAAGAGTCTCTTGCATGTTGGCCAAGACTCATGATTTCATTGTGTTACATGCATTCCATCTGAATTAAACAGTCAAACAATTTTCCATGCTGTATAATACTCAGTGCATGTAGCATTTTAATTTCCAATGTGTGTCTTATAAACATTAACCAAGTGAGCTGTATAATATGCTTGTGGGATAGTTAATTGCATATTACTATCTTATTTTGCTAATACCTAAATTAATGACTAAGTCCTGAGGCAGCTTGCCCCAGACTGTGCATTAGCAGTATTAGAAACCATTCTCACAATCAATCACGTGTAGGTTGAATATACTCTCTGGGATGTTCAAATACTCTATGCAACCCACAGAGCAGCGATGAAGCACCAAAAGCAACGAAAGTGTGCCAACAAGGAACACAGTTAGGAGCAGGCAGTTCTGACACAGCTTGGTTCATAGCTAAGACCACTCAGGATTAAAAAGCCCAATGAATTCTGCACATTCTCCAAAGAGATTCAGTCCTAGTTTCATACTTTGAAATATTAGTCATATACCCACTGCAGTAGACTCCCCAAAAACTGAGTTGGCAGTGGTTTTTTCCTTCTGTTGCTTTCCCTTCTATACAACACTCCAGTGACTCATATACTTAGGAAGTTTGTGCTAAGCCAGGAGTCAAGTGAGAGTCCCAGATACGATCCCTCCTTCACCTAAAATGATTGAAAACCAACATTTTCTGTGAGACTGCCTTAGCCAGAAGTAACTGGCAGTCATGGAGGAAGAAAGACTTCACATGTCTTTCTGGATTTTTAGTAAAATTAAAGATGTACATTCTTTGTCTATCTATGTATTCTTTGTGTATTTGTGAAGTCTTTCTTCAGTGGTGGAAGTTCTTGTGAAAAATTAACTTAAAGGCGACCATGGTTGAGGTTTAGATCCATGTTATTTCTCTATCATGTTTGTGGAAAAAAAAAGTTAAAAGTCTTTCCAAAATGAAGTGTTAGTTCTTATCACTGCCCTGTCTACTGATGCAATGTTTCTATGCAGTCACAGAGCTCTGAGATGGAGACCTCCTGCACAGCATCATCTAGTGATGTCTTCCAGTCCAGCACTGCTGATGAAACAGGACAAAATCAGCCAGACATCCTCATCACTGCTAATTTTATGTTTACAAAAGTGTTGCCAAGGGATTAACTTTAAATTGCTTCTGTAATAATTTTCTATTGGATATTGAAAGCCTATTGACATTAAAGATTGTAACAGCTGATTCTGCTAACCAATTTTTAAATAAGTACTTCTGGAGAGCAGGCAACCTGGGACAAGAGAGAAAAAATGGGTCTGGATGAGAGACGATTAATGCTCATTATTAAATATGTTACAATACCTTTGTAACTGAACTGGTGCACATTTGATTGTGTAGAATGACTGACTTCTGGGTAGGTTCTTTCTAAGAAACTAAGTCAAAGATTCCTTCCTCTGATGAGACCTTGTTCAAGATTACTTATTTATTATGTGTTCAGTTATTCAAGATAAACCAGCATTCTTCAATTCCTTAATGAATTATCTCTTTCACAGCTGTAATCTGTTTTAGTTATCGGTGACATACTGAGCCAGGACTCACTGCTACTTTGGCAATGAAGTGTTATATCAAATCCTCTCAGGAAATTCATTTCAGAGGTGCCAGCTCTCACCGCTGTCTGTACAGAGAGCCAAAGTGCTTCAGCAGAGACTAAATCTCCCACTCTGCACATGCAACTAGCCTGAACACCTCCTCCTACTCAGGATTCACAGCAGAGCCCTCATCTGAAGGGGGTTTGTGGAGGAACAGCTTTTTGCACAGTTAACTTTAAGCCCAGGGGAGCGGCAGTTCAGGTTTTATGTGGGTATTCATAAAAAGACATATGTCTGCTGGTGCCTGCTTCATCTTCCTTGGATATGGTGTGGCAGTAGGTCTGTCTCTAAGTGAGCACAGAGCTTCTTCACCAAGGGAGTTGGATTATCCAGCCATGTAGGAAGAATTCACTATCTGAGCAGCTACACTTCAGAGCTGTAAATGAAAAAGCTGGGCACAAGAGTGCCATGGGCCAGATCTGACTAATGGACCATGAATTGGATTATGCATGCCCTGATAAGCAAAACTCTAAGCAAGAAATTTAGGAATATGTATTCTCAGCTTGAGGAGCAGAGCACATTAGCTGCAAGATTATTCTGTAACCTCTAGGGAAGCAAGTCTCCAGCTTCCTTCTCCCACTTGAAGCCAATTTCTGCACAAAAAGTGACACAGAATTTATGGAACCTAAGAAATAGGGAGAGGAATCTTAATTTTGCAAGTTGTTAATGGAGCATTCCCTGGCACCAAAAGCAAGCCAGATTCATTCCCTGCTCCAAGAACTGCATATGCATTTTGTTTTGGATCAGGTACACAAAGAGCAGAGGTAGCAGAGATTACCCAACCTGTTAGTTGTTGAGCTACTTAGCAGAACACTAAAATTTCTCTTCTGAGATTACTACTTTCAGGTATATCAAAGATAGAAGTTTGGCAACTTTCTCTCGCTTTCAGCTGTGTTATGCTAACTTCCTCACACCAAAATAACTACCCCCAGAATTACTGTATAGAAAATGTGAGACTGAGCATCAGTACATAGTATATGTGCATGCAAATGCAAGTCTAAATATGTATGAGAGGCCTTTTAAAATAATTTCAACCACTGTAAGAGAAAGAGTTATCCCTCCTCCTCACGTGGTGAGATAGCTGTAGTTTCAGAGGGAGATTGAGGAGGAAGGATGTGTGTGTGTGTGTGTGAACATAAAGCTGTGTTCAAAGACTGATTTTATAGACTCTGTCTTCTCCCTGTCCTGGGACAGAGGCCCCAGTCTTTCATCTTTTCTAGCCTGCTTTTCACCACTCCTTTGCTTTCTTAGCAGCCAGGGTTACCAGTTTCCATTTTCTCTCTGCTGCTCTTTCTCCACTCAGCTTGTCCTTGGATCTCTATCAATGCCTCTACTTCCATGGCAATGGGTCTGAAGGGAATAAAGATGTTAAGAAAGGGACAAGAAGAGTGACTTCTAGGGAAGGGTCTGTCTTCATAGTCTACACATCTCATACATAATTTGCCGTTGTAAGCTCTCATGCTAATGTACATGATTCAGATTTTATTTAAGGACACAGGTTGTCTGTGATTACAGTAGTTTTATCTAGTAGGTTATGTAAGACGCAACCCTTCACATGTGATTGGGATATGGGGCTGAAAAAAGTTAAGGCCTATCAAATGATGAAAGATAAGTCTGGATGGCTATGTGGGGAAAGCCTAGGAATACCTTATAATATTTTCTGAGTTCTCATTTCAGCTCTATCACTCTGTACTCTGTACTCCAGAAAATGACCTACTTTCTCTCTACTGTCTTTACAATGACAGTAATATTTTCTTACTTTACAAAGTGACTGTTGAGAATCAAGTAATTAACATTTAGTGGCCCTTGTTTATACACTGTCAAGCCATAATGAGTTGTTTTGACACGGTCCCTATGAATTTAGTATTATTGAAATCTTTATTACTAACATTAAATGAATTACTGTCAAGACAGGTTTTTTTAATTACACATTCTATTAATAATAATGTAATAATAAGTAAAAAGAATGGAAATAAATGATTTGGGAAACAATACTTCATTTTTTTTCACTTCTGATGTTTGATGTCTGATTCTGATATTGACATTGTTTTGTTTCTGCAGACCTCAGTCTAAAAAGGCTGGAGTCTCACTTATATGCAATTTTTTCCCTTGAGCAAGAAGAGATGAATTTTAACACAATAAAGAAAATTAGGTTGCATTATACAGTACATTTAAGAAGCTAATTTGAATAATCACATTGCTTAATCAAAATTTTATTGAAATCTGTGGGAGTCTTAAATGGATTAACTTATATGGGTTTTTAAATGAAGTCCTTAGTATCTTTTCTGCTAGATATTTGAACTATACTTCATGTGCACAATCAAGAGGTAACAAGCACTTAAAAACTGTGAATCAAAAAGAAGGAAAATTCAAAGGAAAAACATGTGTTGACTGAAGGTTCAGAAGCTACTAAAGAATTAACAAAATTGTTTTCTGCTTCTTAGGAGAGGAAATGCTAAGACAATTTAGTGTTTCAACTCTATCCTCAAAGATTGCTCAGATGTGTGAGTCTTACTACGCAATTAAAAGAATGCTTTACAATTGGGCTATGAGAGATTCTTGGTGCTGACCACTCCTCAAAGACCTGAATGGACTGGATTGCCACACTTGAAGTTAAATGATCACAGGTACGAGCTTTACATGAATCACTTATAGCTTTCATCATGGAAGATGAAGGAGGCTGAGCATTTGAGCTTTTCTGCTTTCAGTTTTTGGTTTTTCACATATTACTTCCTTTCTCTTAGGACCATGATGCATTTTCTGCATTAATGGGAATCATCTCCCTCTTCTGGGGTTCTGGAATAGAAATAAACACTCTAGAGTAGAAAAAATGTTTTGTCAGCAACTGTCAAAATTAATTCCATGATTGTTTTTTTTTTTAAGCCCAACAGGATTCAGCTCACAGTGTTCTGCTGTGTACATGATATTTTTTCATTGTTAAAAAACAGTCTGAGGAACCCAACAAACAGGAGCTGGCTACACAAAAGTAAGAAAAGAAGTTTGGAAATTAAACTCTTTGAATGCCAGAGGGAAAAATCTACACCACATAAAAGTTCCTTTCTCAATTTTGCTTGATTAGCATATTACTGAGTTCAGACTACACCTGCTTTTCACCCTCTTTAATTTCAACTACAATGCTCTCCTTTGTGTTGTGCCATTTATTGCTAAACGAATCTAGTTCTAAGGATGTGCATGCAGCCAATTTATTCATTAGATATATTGTAGTGGAATTGAATAAAAGGTTTTATTATCAATCTCCTTAATTTCCAGATAGGATTTAGTGGAAATCAATATTAGAGAATGCATAATTGCTAAATCTTCTTAAATTAATAGACTCATTCATTAAGCCCCCCAAAAATACTTAGCTGGTATTTCTTGTGACTTTCTCTAATTAATTAGCAAGTGGAAAACGATAGTGAGCAGAACAGCTTTTGGCTGATATTGTGGAATCTGAAGACCAATCTTGAGGAAGAATTAATTTAGATATGTAGATACAGTATTTCACTTGTAAGTTTATTACAGGAGAATGCACTGCATAAGTAGACAAATGGTAGTTGTATGCTGATGGTTGGCAAAAAATCCTGTGCTCAGAAGATGGTTTTAAGCAGTTCAAGCTGGGGCGTGTACCCATATGTAGACACTAATGAATAGTAGTCAGTTTTAAAAGTTTTGGAATTAAATGTAGAGCAATCTGTCTGTGTGAAACTGCATGGCATGTATGCAGTATTTTTAAGATTTTCCTTTCTGCCAGATGAGGCAATTTTCCGGGCCAGAGACAAAATGAAAAAAAAAAAGCATTAAAAGAAGCTGGAAGAGAAAAGCAAATGATGAAAGGGTCTATGGTTAGGTGTGTTATCTAGGAGCTGTAGGTTTTACTTTGTCCCATAATGAAAGTCTTGGGGAAAGGAATACTGCACTCATGAGTGCAGATACTAGTTTATTGTCGGCTGCTATTGACTCTGCTGTGGATTTCAGCAGTTACTGGGCACCTCCTCCAGAGAATCTGCTGGTGATAGCTCAGTGGACTTTAGACTGAGTCTGGAGTTTCTGATGTCACAGCACAAGCTGGTAGGGGAAGACCTTGCTGCTACCAGACTTGTAAGTTACACTACTTTTAGCTTTGAGCTGTCTAAATAAAGGAGAGAAGTGTACAATGAACCCCCAAGAAAAGGCCTGCTGAAAGCAGCTTTCTGATCTCTGGCTCAAGTCAGGGACATTCCTTCTTTTTGCATTCCCAGCATGGTTTCATACTGTGTATTTTTAGTGTGTGTAAATTATGCTTACTGTGACTGTGTCTAGTGACTGAGCAGCAAAACATGCACATATGTGCTCATAGGCAGTGGACACGAATGAGTCTGGTTCCTTCACACTTGCCAGACAAGTGGTAGCAGAGGAGAAGAATACACACTCCCACCTGACAAAACCTCTCATGTTTCTCCTCTCCAGGATGATTACAAAGAAACTACAACTGCTGCCAGGTGTCCTGGGCCTCTGTGCTGTCCTTGCAGTGCTGTCTAGCTATACATCACCTAGGTAGTATTTTTATTGTTTTCCCTACAAACAAGGTGAAATGCTATTACACTCTGTGATCTGAGATGAAACATGCTGTAGAAAAAACCAAAACACTTTCAGCATGAGGGCAGAGTTTCATCACAGTTAGCAGATGTATTGGTGTCTGACTAGGAACAGTGATACTGAAATAATGTGTCTATATTTCTGTGAACTGCCTTGGGATAATACAATTTCCAGTCTTGAAACACAACGAGCATTACAGTGACTAAGAAAGAAATAACAGGTCTGAGGAACTCAGACCCTTACAGTGCCCTTACAGTGCCCAACATTGAAAAGGTCTGTAGCTATGATAGAGATCAGCTTCATAATGTTCATTCTTCACTATCCAGTGGACATGTAAAATCTGTGGGGCTGAGGACCTTTCCTGAATGCACACTGTGACAAGGCCCAGATATCAGAGTCTATCTCCTACAGTCTGTTTCCTCTTGAAAGAAAACCTGGTTACACTGGCAGGGAGAGGATTAACAAAAGTGGGGTAAAGACTGCAGGATACTTCATGGATTATGCCTGTGCTGCATTTCAGATAACATCACTTACTCTCCAAATGCCAGCACTGCTTGAAACACTATTGTTCAGAATGAACCTACTAAAACCAGTGACAGACACTGAACAGTTTTGTTTGGCAGGTGATTATGCTTTGAGAATATATACGGAACTCAGGTTTGGCTAATATGTGTCTCCTAGACAGACACATGCCATTGTTTTTGAACTACTTTTTCTGTTTCTTGTCAGTGTTTCAGTTTTTTTGTCTGATCATTGGTTTGATATTTATTACCTACTCTTTCAAAATGGTACTGTTTTTCTGTTTGGGCTAAATACTGATTACTCATTTCTTATTTTTCCATGTTTTTACTCTTTCTAAGAAACTTCTAATTGTAATGCACAGCAACTCTCTTCACACAAAAAGATTGATTTCTTTGTAAATGAGTCTGTTGGATAGAGCTAGTATTAGTACTTGTGTTTTGGTGAATGCCCCATGAATCTTGAAAGAGTTTTTAGTGAACACACCCCAATACTTTCAATTTCAACTGGAATGACTTTTGAGCCCCATGTGTCAGTACTTGCCACAGGTCAAACATAAAGTGAACAAAAATTCCCAAAGCAACATCAGCAGTAAAATTCTGGCATATGAGCAGCAGTGTGAGATAGTAATAGATTGAATAGAAATTGAATAGAAACTGACTGTTTCAGTTAAGGGTACATTTGTTGCCATTAAACTGGATCAGTATGAGATGATTTTTTAAAAATCATGCTAATTTCATATTCTGCTCCAGAATTCTACTTAGGGTACATAAACATGACCCAAGCAGTTGTGCTTGCTTTTCAGAATGGTGACATGTTTTCTCATACCTTTCTACAGCTTAGTTGCTTTGCAGAAAGGCCTGAGGTGGAATACACTCAGGAGTGTCACCTTGCTCTGATTGCACCAGACTCTCATGTGATTTATTGAAGTGTAGATCTGATCCAGAGCTTCTGCCATGAATGATACTGCGTTAGGCATTTAGCATCCTTTTCTGTTTTTCTGTTCCTGATTCTTTTGATCGGTGACTATCAGTGTAACTCTTCTGAGTAGCGCCTGCTTAGCAAAACTTCCACACATCTCAAACTATAAAAAAATACCATGTCGAACTGCCTTCTGTGTTTTTGTATTTTCTTTCATACCATCTGAGAGCCCACCAATTTTGGACCTGTGTCCCGGTTTGAGACAATATAAGGGGGAAAAAGCCCTCCTGGGGGAAGATAGACTATCAGCCACCCCTCCCCCACCAGGTCCAGACAGAGGCAATTCCTTAGAGGTAGAATGAAAAAACCCTGTTCTATTTACAAGGTATAGGAACAACATGAAATGATAAACCACTTGCGAAGGAGAAACCTGTGTAAAGTACAGAGTCCTTGGCGTGGTGCCCCGCTGACGGGCCGAGGCAGGGCCCCTTCCCCCGGTGGTGCCGGCGCTAAGATGACCTTCTCTCCTGGATCCAAGCTTGGATGAAGAGCAGTTTCAAGGAAAAAAAAAAAAAAAAAAGAATTTGCTTTCCATCTCTCTCCCTTGAAAGAACAGAGCTGAAAAGACTGGCCAAAAAAAAAAAAAGGAAAAAAAAGGAAAAAAAAAAAAAAATCACCCCAACAAGGAAGANTCTCCCCTGCTGCCTGTGGCAGAGCTGAGAGCTTAGGAGTGAGTGAGTGAAGAAAAAAAAAAACAAAGCAAACCCAAGCAAAGTCCCAGCACAGGAGTATTTGTGTTTGTCCTTGAAACTTCTTGGAATCGAGTGAGAGGCACAGAATTCATGTTTAGTATAAAGCAGCGATATGGGATAACACAACAGTGTCATACGCTCAACCCAAGACAACCTGTAATGAATCTTGTCTCTATACTCTTCAGGTTATCTCTTATGGCATTAAGACTTACCCATAAATTGATGAGAAAAAAAAAAGTGAGAAAAAAAAGTCTTCATTCTCTGAATCACCAAAAGGTAATACTTCCTCTCTTTTTAGGTATTTCAGTCTTTAAGTAATAGATAAATTACTTGTAAATTAGTATAACAATCATCTCATTGGATAACTAACAAGCAAGAGTAGAGCACACATTCCCTTAGAAATAATCTGCAGAATTTATATTACATAAAGAAGCCATTTTGCATTTTTTTTCTGTTACCAGTGTCTTAAGATGCAATTATAATCTTGTGACTAAGTTCTCTTAACTAACTCTTCATTAAATTCCTTTGCAAATAGCTCTGTTATGCTCCTCTGCAATTATGCTGACATTTAGGTTCAAGAGAGTTCTAAACAAATCAGGCTGCCTAGTATATAAGCTTCACAGACTTTGAACAGACATAAGAACAATTTGAGCAACAGACTCTCTGAAAAAGATAGTCTGAGTATTAGAGAGTGTATTAGAGATCAGTACTAATACCAGAGCAGAAGAGGGTTCCTGCTTCAACGTACTTTTAAGTAAGCTGTTGCATAAGAGCTAAAAAATAGAATTAGATGCACTGGATAGAAGTTGAAGCAAGGAATCCATACCATAGACACTGCTCCAGTCCATCAGGGTTCCAACACCAGAAGCACTGAAATATTGTTTAAATTTCAGGAGTAAACCTCAGTTTACTAGAAGTATTAGATTAGTTATGAAGTCAAAGTAATAAACAGGATTAAGTTTAACTACAAGAGTTGTTGATATCTCCAACAAATTCTCAAGTCAAAAAGATCTTCTCTTAGGTTACCTGTGCCATAGGGATGGGTAGTCACCGTCTGCTTGGTTTGTTGAAGCTTTAGAAGAGTGGCTGAACTGCAAACTGCTTGCAATGCAGAAAGGAAGAAGATCCAATAGAGAATCCTGAATGAAGGCTTGTGCTGTAAAGTGACAATTCATCAACTTTGTGAAAAATATTCCTCATAATTAATTGACTCTACTATTACAAAATACATTTTTTGAAGATCTAGCTTTCAATCCTGATATTGTGATAATTTTTTCATCATAATTTTTGGGGGAGAATTTGCACAATTTTTGCAGATGGGAGCTGCACATCTTAGCCACCAAAAAACCACGTCTTCTAACAGTGTAGAAAACGTTGCAATTTTTTTCTTTCTAGTGAGTTTTTAATTTCTGGCATTACAAAAATGCAGCTATTAACTGATATGTCTTTCCATTTTGTTTTGTTTTAAAAAAAAATCTATCTTGCAATTTGAGAAATAAAAAAGCAAAATAGATTATTTTAAAATAGCATTATAGATGAAAAGAAAAACTTATGCCTTTCAATCAAGCTACTAATTTTTGATTTCTTTTTTAATAAATGCAACCTGATTTTAAGGTTTGTAATATTTTTAACAGATAAGAAAACAATAACACATTTGTATTTTTTCCTTCATCCCAGACACTTCATTTCATACACTGGCTCTGATTTGTTGTTTTCAGGACATATAACTACCTTGTATTCTTTCAAGCAAATACAGTCTACCTCTATGTAGAAAAGTACTTTCACTCTTTCAGAAGATGCAATTGGTAACTTCCGTTATTTTGAAAAAATGTGTATAAGAGTAAAGAATTGGAAAATAATGTTTCTCAAGTAGAGAAGGTCAGCTTTATTATATTTTTATATATGAAGAAAAGTTATTTTTAATCTGTACTTCAGTTTGACTGTCACTTCTCATTTGGAGTGACACAACCTTTTAATGTATATATATATTTATATATGTATAAAATGTTGCAAAACAAAAACTGTCATTTTCTGAGAAACGTGGCTTTTAGAATGCCTTTAAAGAATGTGTTTTATACACTTAAAAATCCATCCAAATAGAGCAGTCAATCCTGTTTATAGCTTTGAGAAACTTTATGAGTCTAGTCTTGCAATAAAGCTCAAGGAGATGATGCTAAAATGAGGCAAAATTTTCTGCTGTGTTTATTTATTCAATTTATTCTGATCTAAGCTGAATACAGGGTACAAACAAATACTCTAGATCAAAGATTTTCCTAATTTTCCTGGAAGCCAGGAATTTGGATGAAATTTTTGTGCCAGAAAATGCTAATACACTTTTCAGATATGACTACTGGTGTGTGTATGCTCACTGAAACTGACCTTTCTGCCTGTTGCCCATTTCTGCTATTTGTAGAATTAAACTTGACAAGAACAGTGATCTCACTAAGCAGTCGCCTGTGATCATGTGGTTTGTGCCTCTGGTTAAATCCTGGTTCCATGGTAGATCAACGGAGACCTCTGGCATGGCTAAGTGCACTCAAGCCATTGCTACTGGGATTCTGACACCTCACTCCTGGATAGGTGGAGTCATAAATCTCTGGATTCTGGTCTTGAAGGAGTCTACATGGTGGTCTATTTGAAAAAACAGTAGCAACAGGAGAAAAGGGACTCCAAGATCTCCAGAGCTCACCAGCTCTGCTGGGAGCGGTGGCTGCCACAAGATGGCTTGGGAATGGGAAAACTGAAAGCATCATACCATTATTCTAGTGCAGTGCGGATCTCTCTGAAAAGCTGGAATACTGAGGCAGTCCAGGAAATTGTGGGAAAACTGCCTTGCCCTGTGTCCACTTTTGTTAAACAATATATTTCTGATAAAGCTTGTTGGACTAAAGTAACATTTTCCCATGAAAATAATTTAATCAGAAAGCAGCCAACTAGCTGTAGTTTTACATCAAAAGAAACCTTTTATGAAATAGAAAAATACCAGGGTCTGGTCAACAAAACATACATGTTTTGTTACTGAACACGGTAGTTCTCAACACTTAGGGTAACAACTTTGAAATTCTGCAGGTGTGTGAATATATAATTCTTATCTAAATAGGTGGAAATTTTGAAATTCCAGATACCTAGGACTCAGTGGTCCTGCTGTGAATACATACTTTTGTAAACAGTAAGAAGAACTTACATCTTAAATCTGCTTTAAGAATGCTAGAACACTAAGCCACTCGTGTTTCTCTGACAGAAATGAGGCAGAGGTATGTGTCTTCCAGAATCAGTTTCTCCCAAAGAATTAGGAACTAAATCAGACCACAGAAAGATATTTGACTTAACAGCCTTAACCCCAAACATTTTCATGGAACTGACAATGCCAGCCAAAATAGGAGTTTAATGACAGAGTAACAACTTAGGTTGTGTGAGATTTGGCTTCATTTCCTTCCTCTCCTATTTGAATTTAATCACTCATTCCCTAGGTGACGTCTGAGATATGGTCTCAGTTTTTTCAGCATCTCCTGGTAAAACACAGAATGAGAAAGGGAACACAATGCTCCATCTGGGTGGTATAAATGGTCATGCCCAAGATGGTACATCTGGATTACAGTCAGCCTAAAATAAAACACTGGCGGCAGTAATGGTATCTACCTGAGTAACAGGAAATTTAGGAATAATTTAGGAATAAGGAGTGGAGCCTGTCTTCTGCACTGTGTAGCTATAATATAACCAATGAACACTTGATAAGGGAAGGAGAAATTCCACCAGCCTTTTGGAGAGGCTCTTCAGTATTTGTCATCTGGCAGCACCTACTACATCATGTTCTGCACATGACATGACTATGAGTCCTAGCAATTCATTTAGTAACCTGGCAGGTGTCAGGAGGTATCCACTCTGTAGTGTAAGGGGGTAGGAATTTCTAGGTGTATCTCAAAGTACCCTTAGAAGGCCTGAAGGAGTTTAGCAGTGAACACTTGTGGCTACCTAGTTTTTAGGTTGACAGATGGAGGATCCACAAAGGATGAACCACGAAATTACAGACCCATCAGTCTTACTTCAGGCCCTGGGAAAGTTATGGAATGAATCCTCCTGGGGGCTTTCACAAGTCAGATAAAGTCCAAGATTGGGAAAAAACAGCATGGATTCACCAAAGGCAAATCAGGCTTGACAAACCTGGTTGCCATCAGTGGCAAAGCAACCTGCTCGGTCACTGTAGGATGAGCAGTGGACATTGTCTACCGGGATTTCTCCAAGGCTTTTGATATGGTTTCCCACTGCCTCCTCCTGGAGAAACTGATGTTTTATGGTCTTTCAATAGGGCTATGAGTTTGCTTTCTGAAAACATATCCTTACTCTGTACAACAACTACCAGCTTGTCTGGTTTCCTTAGAGGATCAAAAGTGAGACTTTTAGCAATCCCAAATCATTTCTAGCACTATTTCCTTGAAAACAAACTTGTGGATGAGAACAGCAAAATCATATTGAAGACAGGCTCATTTTCTGCATGTGCCCCTGGAGTCTATTGCCCAAGAACAAGGGCAATGTGTTTCTAAAAGCTTGTAGAACACTCATGTTTAATGTAATATTAATAGGATAGTTACTGCCTCCTGAAAAATAAAAAATTAAAATATGCATGTAGGGTGGTGAATGAAAGAGCAATGTGAAAACTATGCAGTTCACAATTGTTAAATTTTCATGACAAAGAATCTAATTAGAGATTTAGCATAAAGTGAAATTCGTACAATAAAGGGAGACTTAGAGTTATCATTAAATGGCATTTTAAAGTCCTAACCCACAATGCAGTAATGTATCTGTGTAAATTCACAAAAAACTCATTGTGTGGAAATTTGGTTACATTCATGTATTCACATGTACATTTTCAAACAGCTGCTAAGGGATTATTGAAATTATTACTATGTGAAAATTAGTCAATGATTTCTAAAAATTTAAAATTTGATCTAAAAATTGAAAATGTTGGGAATATTTAAAATATGCCTACACAATAGAATTCCCAATATGTCCGACTAAAGTGAGAAGCATGTCCAAATTGGAAAAGCATACTGAACTTAATAACAATATGGAGTATGCATTTTGTGTTTAAGTGACAGCATTTTAAAACTGGAAAAGAGCAGATGGATGGTGAGATTTTGTCGTGGTTTTGCTAGACC